>JAQGAF010001481.1:0-30528 GCA_034687865.1 Kryphioiulus occultus
CCCCAGCCATCGCTGGATTGTGGCGATTGGACGAAAGGCCTCATAAACCTCAAGATATTCCACTTTCGAATTCTCTGAAGTCAAAATAGGATCCGAGAATACTTTTAGGGTTTCCGGGTTGGGAATAAATATCAAAGGAGGTTTCATGGTTTGAGGGACTTCACCCATCATATAAGCTACAGCTTTTATCAAGGCTTATTCTAAAAACTTTGGATGAGAGATCGTAATGGTCGAACTGGTCAATGTGAGATGTATCGAGCCACAGAGGAAGTTTTACGAGAATTAATTTCTAGTTAGGTACATGTAGAAGCTTGATGGGAATTACAAGTACGTGAAACTAGATCATTGAAGAAACTTTGCCTTTACCTCACACTGCCTTATCGTAATAATTGGCGACCATTACTTATAAAGAGCAAAAGTTATCCAGCACCAGCTGCATAATTGGAGCATGAAATTCAACTAACGCCAGGGAAAAACAACTTGTAAGAAAAAATTATCGCGCTCATTTAATTTTATATTCATCGAATGGATTCAACATGGATTTTCCATACGAATGCTACGATAAAATTTCACCATTTTCGTTATAGGGAAAAATATAGGCTACAGTACGCACGCGATTTAAAGATCAATAAAATTAAATTTAATCGAATAAGCAACTGTGTATTCAGAAAACTAAATAACCAAGACTATCAATGCGAAGCACCATCCTATGAGTAATTCCATCAAAAAGTATAGGAATCTACAGGCAAGCTACATGTATATGCCAGTAATAAGGGGCTGCCCATTTTCCAGATAAGTTAATAAATTGAATAGAAGAGTGGAAAACTTTCTTATGACCTCATCCCATTTGACCAGAAATATCAACGAGGATTCAGACGCCAACCTGGTGTCAAACTAAATGCAGGATGCTATCTGTTCTCACAAGTAAATCGAGAACCAAATATAAATTACAGGACAGCACTAGATTGACAATAACAACAATAAATGAGCTCCTCCTCAAGGACACGGACGGGTCAAGCGTGTTTAATGGTGCAAGATATTTCAAAAGTTGGCTTAAATTCGTAGATGTCATAAACTGTTCTAACCAAGATGATATAAATATAAAACACATAGCCACCACTATATTCTCGTATCCTATTCTCTACACAGGTTGTCTGTAGAGTTAACAGGTTTTGACTGAGTTGGGCTAGTTGGATGTCGAATTTACGGGCCCTTAACATTCATTTTATGCACATACAAGTCTCAGTTTTACGAATGACAAGGGTGAATGAGCTCAACCCAATTTTTCTTATTAAGTTCTCAAAAGAAAATCCCAATTCTACCGTTAAAACTTAATGCTCTTAAACCTTGATAACAGCAACAACAATAATTTAAATACGTAAAGCACGACCAACTATGCTTCTGACAAAGCACAGGCTGAAATGCCTCAAAAATTTCAAAATTAAAAAATAAACTATCACGAGAGCAGTTAATACTGCACATGGTATATAAGTATCGAACACCAACATGAATTTTCAATATGAAATTACTAATAAAATTTAATCATGCTCGTTAGACAAAAAGTTGCCTGGACATGAAACATTTGCGAAACAAACCTTTTTTCATTAAGTCGGTCACGGGGGTTATTTTACCATCAATGCAGCCTAACTCATTCTTGAAGTTAACTCGTACACGTTTTGAACATTCTCGAGTGGAATAAATTTTATGCCAGTCTTTTAGAGCATTCAAGTTGCTTCAGATATACTGGTGTAACAAATTTGTACATGTAAAAATTTAGAATCTCGCGATTATGCTGACCAAACCAATTGTTGAGATTCACTTTCCTGCGCTTAAACAGAACCCCCAATCAGTCAATGTGTCAATTGCTTTCTACAAGACACCCGTGGGTGGTCGTTATAGAAAGGTTTCACCGAGCTCTAGATATGATGCACTATCGTGTCAAACAAATAATCTGTCGTTAGAACTGTCTGATCTCTACCCCTCCTAGTCCATTATCGTCGATTTTTACAAACCTCCAATGTCCCTAAAACCACGGACGTATAAATGATGGACTTCTGAAGGCTTTTTTGCGACACACTGCATTTATGCGAGCATGTAATCCATGAATGAAGTAACATGCTAACTATCTGAAGGTAATGAATAGTTCCCTTACTACCCATTTCGGTTTTAATTTCTGAAAGCATTGGGAGGTAACAATATTATCAGAGCTCAACTTAATTTTTCTTACTGCATGCGTTCTTGAAAGAAAATCCTCATCCTAGTATTGAAACTTGACGCTCGAAAACATGCGAAAAATACCAGCAAGAATTGAAATACGTACAGCATTACCAACTGCCCTTCCAGCAAAACACACCACACAAAATTTCGTTATTCCCATGAACCCAGAAGCAATTCTGAGCATTCCGTAAATAAAGGGGGAACTCTGTGCGGGCAGACCGACCCCGTAGATGCTCAACAAAATCTGCGCTAAATTTGAGAGGCACGTCATCAGCAACATTGGGTCGAGACGCTTGTTGGTTTCTCGTACCAGTTCCATTAAGAGATGAAAGGCGATACGAGATCTCTCAATTTCATTGCTCAGCTCGAAGATGGGCAGTTGCACGGTGGTTGTCAATTGCTTTTTCAAAAGTCGAAATCGTATTTCAATGGCTTTGGCAAAGAACAGAAAGTTCAAGTCAGGCATAATGACAGCACCATTGTAGTAGATATCATAGGTAAGAATCGAAATCATGAGGTAATTGTTTAAATCTCTACTTTTGTCGACTGCTGTCAAATTATGAATCCATCCTACAAAAGCTAAGGCAAGCCCGACTACTAAAATGTACAGATACAAGTAGACGAGGATTCTAGCATAGCACCGTAGCTTTGGATCACGATATATTTCCAAGTGCTGGTCAACTCTCTTCCAGGTTAAAAGGAAGCCTTTTACGGCGTTGGCCTTGAAGGTGGAGGCCAAAATGATAACAATAGCACTGGTTGCAGACGTGATGAGATAACCGACCATAGCTATCCATTCCACTTCATTTTCTAATTTGGCGCAGTAAAGCTCAAGGCCAAGGTAGACAGCAATCACCAATGCAATTACAGGCACCAAGGTGTAGAAAGTGATCCAAGTAACTGGCTTAAAGCCCAATCTTAGCCCAGTTTCTTGATCGTGAACCAACGGCAGCAACCCCAGCCATCGCTGGATTGTGGCGATTGGACGAAAGGCCTCATAAACCTCAAGATATTCCACTTTCGAATTCTCTGGAGTCAAAATAGGATCCGAGAATACTTTTAGGATTTCCCGGTTGGGAATAAATATCAAAGGAGGTTTCATGGTTTGAGGGACTTCACCCATCATATAAGCTATAGCTATTATCAAGGCTTATTCTAAACACTTTGGATGAGAGATCGTAATGGTCGAACTGGTCAATGTGAGATGTGTCGAGTCAGAGGAAGTTTTACAAGAATAACTTTCTAGTTAGGTACCTGTAAAAACTTGATGGTCGTTGAAGAAATTTTACCGTTACCTCGCACTACCTTATGGTAATAATTGGCCACCATTACATAAAAGAGCAAAAAGTTATCCAGCACCAGCACTGGAACATGAAATTCAACTAACACCAGGCAAAAACAACTAGTAAGAAAAATTATCGCGCTCATTTAATTTAATATTCATCGACTCGCATCAACATGGATTTTCCATACGAATGCTACGATACAATTTAACCATTTTTGTTATAGATAAAAATGTAGGCTACAGTATCCGCGCGATTTAAAGATCAATAAAATAAATTTAATCGTACAAACGTATTGTGTATACATAATAACACAAAACAACCAAGACTTAATCAATGCGAATCACCAAGAAGGTTAGGAAGGTACTGGCAAGCTACATGTACAGGTGTACATGTCAGTAATAAGGGTCTGTCCATTGTCAGATAACTAAGTTAATGAATTGAACAGAACAGTGGAAAATTCTCTTAAGCTACGTTCTCACCAGTCAACTTTTTGTCGGTCAATATCGATCGACAAATGTTGACAGATAATTGTTCAATTTCTGTTCAGACGTTTCAACAAAAATGTATGCAACTTGCAGTTGAAGATGGCGTTTACGTGCTCTAAATAGAACGAAGTGAGAAAGTTGAAAGCCGTAAAGACCAAAAGTTGAAAGGAGGCCAACTTTGTTCAATTCAATCAATCAATCATTGACCAACTCTGATTCAATTCTGTTGAAAAGCGTGTTCTCACATTTCAATCAGCTTTCAACAGAGTTGATCGACAAAAATTGACTCGTGAGAACGCAGCTTTATGATCTCATCCCATTTGACCAGAAATACATGTATCAACGAGGGGTCAGACGCCAACCTGATGACAAACAATGCAGATTCTATATCTACAAGTAAATCGACAACAAAATATCAATTAAAGAACAGCACTAGATAGACAATAATAACAATAAATGAGCACTTTCCCAAGGACATGGGACGGATCAGGAGTGTTCGAAGAAGCAAGGTACTTCAAAAGTCGGCTTAAATTCCTAGGTGCCATGAACAACTGTTCATGGCATCTAGGAATTATGGCTCTTAGGCCTTTAGGCATTTAGGCTCTACGGCGAACCATTTTAAATAATCAAGATGATATAAGTATGAAACATAACCACCATTATAAGCTTATTTTTGACTGAGTTGGGAGAGTTGGATGCCGAATTTACAGGCCATTAACATTCTTTTTATGCATATACAAGTCTCAATTTCACGAATGACGAGGGTGAATGAGCTACACCCAATTTTTCTTACTAAGTTCTCAAAAAAAATCCCAATCCTAACGTTACATTTTTATGCTATTAAACCTTGATAACAGTAACAACAAGAATTTAAATATGTACAGCATGAATAACAACCCGATTAAATTAGGTTGATGGATTAAACCCCCCTACCACACAGAATTCAGTTACTGATAGTAGGGCACAGAGTTGAATTGAATTGGAAAAAAAAAATTAATGAATGCCAGCATTCCACCAAACATTTTCAGCAACCTCCAAGCAACATTGGGGGATGTTGGGGCAGCAACATTGGGGGATGTTGGGGCAGCAACATCCCGTAAATGCACAAAAGAATCTGGACTCCATTGGAAATGTCGAAAAATTTATTGGTATCTCGAACCAAACCCATTAACAGAAGAAAGGCGATACGAGATCTCTCAATTGCAATACTTAGATCGAAGTGGGGCAGTTTGACGATAGTTGCCAGTTGCTTCTTCAATAGTCGACAGGAAGTTCGCGTCAGGCGTAGCAAAAACCCCCAGGTAGTAGATCATAAAATAAAAATCGCAAACAATACAGAACTGTGTAGTGATTAACAATAATCCCAATCAGCAATGAAGAAGAAGACAAGCAATGATCCGCATCATTGGATCACGGTCCATTCCCAAGTATTGGTCAACTCTCTTCCAGGTCAAAAAGTAAGCTTTAATGGCTCTGGCCTTATCGGCGCAGGTCAAAATGGCAACAATGGAACAGGTAAAAGTATCTAATAAATTATGCGTGTGGACCTTTCCACTGCATTTTCCAAGTCGAGGCAGTAAAAATTATTCAATCATCAATGCATCGATTGTGACAATGGTGTAGTAAGTGAGCCAACCGTCGGGATTGTATAGCCCGGTTGCTTGATCGTGAACCAATGGCATTTCCCCCGGCGATCGCTCGAGCCAGGCTACTGGCTGAAATGCATCAAAAATTTCAAAAAGCCCTTCTTGCGAATTTCATGGACTCCAAGTATGGCCAATGGAAGCAAATTTTGGGATTTTCGGGTTGGAATGAAATATCAAAGGAGGTTTCATTGTTTAAAATTCTTCACCCACAGAACAGCTTTTGTCAAAACCTGGCTTATTCTAAAGTTTGGATGGGAGATACATGTACTGTAGATCGCTAATGATCGAACTGGTCAACGTGATATGCGTTGGATCATAGAGAAAGTTTACCAAGAATAATTTTCTGGTTAGGTGAAGGCTTGATGGAAATTTTATAAGTACGTGAAATTCGATCACTGAAGACACTTCAATTACCTCGCGCTATCTTGGTAAGAATTGGCGACCATAACATGCAAGAGTAAAAAATTAACCTGTAAAAATTACCTATAAAATCAATTAACCTGTAAAAATTACCTGACTGGCTAACTAATTGCCTAAAAAAACTGGAATGATAAATAATCGCGAATATTTAACATATTCATCGAATTTACCAACATCGATTCTCCGTACGAATGCTACGATGAAATTTAACCATGTTCGTTAGAAAAAAAGTGCAGTTTATGTCTAGACTACTATAAAAACAATCCGTACGTTTTAAATATCAATAAAACTAAACAGTTCTGTATGACAAACGTGTACTTTAACACATGTGTAATCGTGCAATTATACGAAGAAAACTTAGAAGATGATCAGGAATTTCAATGAGGGTTAAGTTGCTTACAAACGCTAACAACAGTAACAAGCATGGCAATTCCGAACGTGACAAACTACCTGCACGCAGAATGTCATACGCACATATAAATCTACAACCATGAGCGATAATGACAGTGGGCTTCTCTAGAATGTAGTTATGGGGGAATCAGAATGTTGAAAGGGGGAAATAAGGTACTTTTTTGGAATTAATTTACAGATGCCATAAATGGTTCTCCAATGCAAAGAATAGAATTATAAAACTTCCACATTTTTGACAGTCTACATTATTGACTCGACTGATTTGGGCAGATTTGCAAATGATAAAAGAGTAAATGCATACATACACTATAATTTTTCGCAGTTTGCCAACTTTTCAGGTCTTGACTGGAATTTGGTTGCAATTTGCGCTACACTGCATTTACAAGTGCATCTATTCCATCATTGAAACAGCTAAAATATCACTTTTCTCTAAAATATGATAATTTGTTTGCTTCCAATTTCGTTTTTAATTTCTGTAGGCCAGGGTAATTACAGTATCTTATCTGATCTCCACTTCATATTTCCTACCGCACAAAATTCTCATTCCACTGTTAAAACTTGACGTTCCTAAACCGTCAAAACGTTAGTCAAAAATTGAAATACGTACAACACGACCAACAGCACTTCCAGCATAACACAGCACAGAAAGCTTCGCGAATGACAGCACCCCACCAATAATTTTCGCCAACTTCCAAGCAGCGTTTGAACTCTGTTGGGGAAGCATCATCCCATAGATGCTCAACAGAACCTGCGCTCCATTGGAAATGCATGCCATCAGCAACAGCGGGTGGAAAAATATGTTAGTTTCTTGTACTAATTGCATCAAGAGATGAAAGGTGGTACGAGATCTCTCAATTTCATCGCTTAGATCGAAGAACGGCAGTTGGACGATAGCTGCCAATTGCTTCTTCAACAGGCGAAATCTTATTTCAATGGCTTTGGCAAAGAACAGGAAGTTCAGGTCAGGCATAGTGAAAGCGCCTATGTGGTAGATCAGCCAGATGAAAATTGCAACGAACACAGAATTGCTAGAAGCGATTTTCTTGACTCCTGCTGTAAACTGATTACCAATCATCCCAACCAGCAATGCAAGCCCGGTTCCTATCATTGCCACGAAGGTGGAGGCTAAGATTTTAGCAAAGCGTCGTAGCTTTGGATCACGGTCCATTCCCAAGAGTTGGTCAACACCAATCCAGGTCAGAAAGAAACCTTTCAAGGAACTGGCCTTGTAAGCAGAGGCCAAAATGGTAACAATGGAGCAAGTTACACATACGATGAAATACAAGATACTGGTAGACCTTTCCACTTCATTTTCTAGGTTGAGGCAGTAAAACTTAATGGAGATGTAGACAGCAATTAGCAATGCAATTATAGGCACCAAGGTGTAGAAAGTGATCCAACTGACGGGGTTAAAGCCCATTCTGATCCCGGTATCTTGATCTTGAACCAACGGCAGCAAACCGAGCCAACGCTGGACCATGGACATTGGCCGAAAGGCCTCGTAAATCTCAAAATACCCTCCTTTGGCAGTTCCTGGTGTCAAAAGATGGTTCGAGGGGGCTTCTGGATTGGGAATAAATATCAAAGGCGGTTTGATGATATGAGATGGTTCACCCATAATACAATTTTTTTCACGACCTATTCTTAAAAGCTTGTAAAGAAATCGCTGATGGTCGAACTGGTCAAGGTGAGATATGTTTGAATCATCTAGAATTTTTTCTAAAAATCAATTCCTAGTTGGGTGGAGGCTTGATAGGAATTACAAGTATGTGAAACTTGACCATTAAAGAAACTTTACAGATGCCTCGCACTGCCTTATCGTAGTGATCGGCGACCATAAGATATCAGCAAAAAAATGAACGTAATAATCGACATTATTTGAGCATGAAAGTTCAAATTACATTACGCACGCATACTATATATCGTTATATTGACTGGTAAATAACTGCCTAAAACAACTGGAATGATAAAATCTCACGATCATTAATGTAAACAATTATGCAATTGCGAATAAACTACTTAAAAAAATTGTAAACTAACAGTAGCCTACAGTAACAGTAGGCTACACGATATACGATGTAAATATCAATCCGAACACGACATTTTTATATCTGATACTAACTAATCCTATTCCTACCAAATTCGGACACTTTACCGACCCAGACATTCCACCAATCAGGATAAGAAGCTACTGAATAGCTACTTGCCTGCAATAACGTGTTTAGTTTGTCCAATCATTGTCAATTATACAACTTATGGCCAATTATTTTGTTGCATGTCCATATCTCGATAAGTAAACATCCATGCATTATGCATGCCTTTGGTTACATGCTTCTGGTTCTCGTATTGAGACACAGATGACAGTAATGAAATGCGCCATTTTCGTAATTACGATTTTGATCTCCACAACATAAGCCAACATAACTGCAATGGACAGTGGGCATTTCCCTAAGATGCGACAATTTAGGTGAGGTGTTGAGAAGACTTAGCAAAGCAAATACTGTATGCATAGAAGAAGACTAGAAGGCTTAGTGGGCAGTACTAGAGGGCTGATCAAGGCGGGATCAGATGCTTATACATGTAGCTAATTTGACTAACATTGCAATTCCGGACATGTCACCTTCACAACTTCGCTTTTGATGGCATCCTGAATGCAGCATGATACCGAAATCAACACTATAGATGAGCAATAATGACAATGGGCACTTCCCTAGGGTGGGGACATGGAAGGATCACCGTTGATTTGAATCCTAATAAATACAGAATTCATCGAATTAATCACCACAGTTTGAATACAAGCTTTGCGATCAAAACCGAAGCACTTGCTAAAATGAAATCCTCCGAAGGGCATCTTCATGATGAGGTCTACATGGCCTTCGGACCACTGCGAAAATGGATGTGGCTTTTCGGAGTTTTTCCCATCAAGGAGACCCACGCTCCCAGTTCAATGCAAAGTGTGGTCGACGGTCTGCAGTTTCGATGGAAATCACTTTTAACTCTGAACAGTCTGATAATCTTCATCGTCATCACAATAAGCTACAAGTTCTTGCTCACTGACTACACTTTCTTAATTCCTAATCCGCTGGAGGGAGTGATCATCGTCATGTTCGCCACCATCCTCTGCTGGTGCGCCAATATCAATCTAATCTCGTCCGTATGTCAAGCTGGACATTGGCCGAAGTATTTCAAGAACTGGCAGCTGATTGATCACGCCATGGACATCACCCAAGACGACGAACTGCGGGCCTACGTCCGGCGTGTGCTCGCTGCTGTGGTCACCCTGAGCGTGTTCACCGTGGTCACCACCACCCTCACCATTGTGGTGAAATACGTTTTTGGAGACTTTTCGGGGGACGGCTTCGTGTTCTCCATCATCATATACAGCACTTGCGTCAATGCCTGCTACCTGCTACCAGAGCTGTTTTTTGCCTATTTGTGCAAAGCCTTGAGCATTCGTTTTCGAAGGCTTTCCCATGACATCAGTCACCTCTTTGGGAAAGCAGAGGCTTCAATAGAAGCCATTGAAATAGCGAAGGAACTGAGCAAACTGCGAACAGTTTGTCAATCACTGATGGAAACAATTACGCATACTAATAAAATCATGGACCCAATCCTAATGGTCACCTGTGCCATGAACACCGTCACACTCTCAGGTGGGGTGTATTTTCTCGTTCGGCATAGCTTGGGAAATTTCGGCTTTCTTATAATGAAAGTAATGTTGGTAGTTTTATCATCGTCAAGACTGATCCTTGTTTGCATGCATGCCAATGGGATTAAAGTTGAGGTAAGTTTTTTTAAACTATTACATTTTGTTGATGACAAAGTGTTGGCAATAAAGTTTAAGAATCTTGTACCGCATACTGGCAATGTTCAAAAAGGCATGCTTATACAGTTTGTATACTTTTTTAAACACATTTGTCAAAGTAATTCCGCAAACTAATATGTGCATGTACAATATATGATCTAAAAGTAACAAAATTAATTTCTCAATTCACTTTTTCGACTAAAGAAACATTATAAACCGGCCGAGTGTACAGTATATGCAAACGTTCTAATTGCTTTCCTTGCAGGTTAAAAGTATGGCCAGGGTTCTTTATGAAGCACCATCCCTCAGAATGACCACAGCAAGTGTCGAAGAAGTAAGAACAGATAAACGCCATGTCGTAGATAAGTAAAATAATATAAAATAAGATTATGTAACTTTACTTCTCGATGCCATTATGGTTTAAAAGGCATGATTCTTTAATACTAGCCATCAGACCCATCTAGATGGACATCGCTATATTGTATTTGAAAAACATTAAAAATGCGGATTTTTACGAAAATACGACGAAAATTACTTGCTAATCCTCGAGATAAACTGACGATAAGTTGCGAGTGATTGGAATTTTACCACCTCTTAAAAACACGCAATTAAGTCTTTTTGAAAAATAGAACGTTTTCCTAGACCCAACTACATGTATTTAAAAAATCAAGTCATTTGTATTAACAAATCTTTCAGCTTCACCTTTTTCTAGGATGGATAAAGAACGCAAAACCAAACTTCACAGCTTGCGATTTCGTAGTTCTTGACAAGGAATTTTTAAACACGGCAAGTGTGCTTCTTACCAACTTATTTCTGCACTATAATCGTATTAATTAATTGCTTGAATTTTGTTTGTATTCAGGTGGTGAGCATAATTGTAACGTACACAATTACTCTGTTGCAATTTGATAAAGACATGGAAGAAAATAATGCCATAGAAGGAGAATGTCCACCAGCCCTTCAAATGGAGACCCGCCTCAATCAAGGAAACGGAAATGTCGAATTGATCCATTATTGAAAAAGAACGGCAACACCAATAAGGCATTGAAATATTACATTTTCTCAATGTTTCTCGACGTACTCGCAAATACACCAAACCTTTCCTAGTTTTTCCCTTTAAACAGAATATAGCACAATTTAATTATCTTTATATCCAGACGTTATGTAAGATAAGTATTAAAATAATTAGGTATACTTATAGGGTTAGACATCTTTGTTAATGTAGCTTTTGATCTGCAATTAGATGTACCTTTACATGTACAATGTACAGTAGGAAGCAATTTAAACGAGGCGGCAATCTAGCATTACTGCAATGCTATGCGTGATTGCCCATTATCTGCTGCCCATATAAGAGCTATTGTATATGTACGTGAGTAGCGCAAAAAACCTAAGCAGTCGTGTAATCCAGGGTCTCGTCCGCGCTGACCTTCGCAGATATAACCCCCACCAATCGGAATGATCACGTGTTTGACCACCTATACATGTATATTATCAATTATCCAAATACTATTATCATTGTTCGTAATTATCGCTGCAAAACTAGTACTGGTATGCATAATGAATAAATATATATATGCCACATTCTCTTATGTCGATTCTGTAATCGTGTACTTATCGAATTCGACTAATGGTCAAGCATGAGTCCTTTGAGAAACAGGCCAGATGGATCAGACAATGGACGATTTCCAAGGGCGTGACCTGTGAGGACTGAGCTGGTTAAAGAAGCATTAAAACCAAACGAAGCCAGGTCGACCATAACGTCGGTTACAAAAATATGTCCATGGCAGTCAACGGGATCGGCGACGGAGCCTCAGACGGCTCGGTTTATGACGAGGTTTACTTGGCATTCGGTATTTTAAGAAAAGCAATGCGATATGTTGGAATTTTTCCCATAAGTGAGACCACGTCCAGCGGTTCTATGGCCAGCACCGTTGATGGGTTGCAATTCCAATGGAATTCCATCTGGATCCATTACAGTCTGATCAGCTTCACTTGCATCACATTGAGCTTTTACTTCTTTCTCTTTCATTATGCATTTTTGATCCCAAACCCCTTGGAAGGGGTGGTCATCACTCTTTTCATCATTGTCTTATGTGTTGGATCAGACATCAACCTCGTCACCAGCGTCTTTCAAGCCAAACGCTGGCCGTCGTACTTCAAAAAGTGGCAGGCCATTGACCAAGCTCTGAGCATCACTCTTGATGCTGACCTGCGTACCTTTACCCGACGAGCTACCATTTGCGTAAGCATATTGACCGCATTTTCGATAACAACCTCTGTCATGACAATAGTCGTAAAGTACGTCTTTGGAGATTTTACCAGAGATGGTTTTACGTTTGCCGTGATTATCTATTGTACGCTCATCAATGCCTGCTACTTGTTGCCGGAAATATTTTTCGCCTACTTGTGTAGGGCCCATGAAATTCGTTTCCAGAAACTTGCCATCAAAATCAAGACCCTCTTTGAGCGAGTCGATGGCCCTTCCGAAAAAGCGACTATCGTCCATGAACTTATCCAACTAAGACTGGTTTATCAGTCTCTGGTGGATGTAATTGAACAGACCAATAAAATCATGGGCAATATTGTTTTGGTGACGTGTGCCATGAACACCTTTACTCTCTCCTCTGGTGCACATTTTTTGGTCCGACAGAGTTTGGGCAATACGGGCTTGTTTTTTATGAAAATAGTTTTGCTCGTGATGTCGTCGTCGAGACTGACTTTCGTGTGTTTTTACGCAAATTTGATAAAACCCGAGGTAATTAAACGTTTTTTTCTTATTTCTACCATTGTGGCTAAAAAGCATTTTTTGCCAGATATGTTACCATCGAGTCTATTTAGCAAAATATTTAGGAAAAATTATTTTAAATATTTTAGGAAAAATGCTTAACATTTCCAGCATAATATGCTGGAAATATATTGTACTGAAATATTTACAGCGGATGCGCATTCAGTTATAAAGAACTTATTTTATCCAATTTCGATTTTCACAAAATTTGAGTGCGCATTGTGACTACAGAGGTGGCCAAACGTTTAGGACCAAAATAGCATTGTGATCCTAAACATTATTTACGTCATAGTTTCTTACTTCAACTTAGCAAGATAACTTGTGGTTTCAGGTGAAGCGATTGCATAGAATTCTTTATCAAGCACCAACTCTCAAAATGAATAGGGATGCCGCTGACGAAGTAAGATAAATACACTGTAATCTGATGCAACGCATCGCGTATGCGATAACACCAATAAGGGAATCAAAAACATAACCGCAATTTGTTATATTTCAGCTTGAGCTCTTCTTGAAATGCACCAAGCATTCGAAACTAAATTTCACAGCCTTCGGTTTCGCAAATGTGGACAAAGAATTGTTAAGCACCGTAAGTAAGTTTTATCACGATGACTACAGATAATCAGTAAATGTTGTGCAGAATAATACAGGACGAAGTAGAATTGGTTTTGTCCTATGTAAGTATAAAATAGAACGCTAAATACGTAGGAAAGAATGAAAATCGTACTGATGACAATACCGTAGAATCAGAAAGGAAAGGCAGCATATACACGTGTAGTTCAAATCCAAACAGGTCAAATTTGCAATTATAACCTGCCAAGAATGAGACCAAAGTTAACCTGTCTCTCTATACAACTTATGAAGTCAACGGCATTTTTTTTGACAAGTTTGAAGAGCTTTTGCTATCAATATCAATATACACTGTATGCTCTTGCAGTTGCATTACTTGAAAATAATTTAAAATTAATGCTTTATCTTCTACACCCATGATTTCTTAATATCCTGTTTTTGATTTCAGGTGGCAAGCATTATTGTAACATACTCGTTAGCTTTGTTGCAAATGGACGAACAACAAGAAAACGAATCATTAATAATTGACTGCGCGCGACTCCTCGACCAGAAGTAAATAACGTCGATCTTACAATACCCTTACGTTACAAATGTACAATGTATTAATGCAATAACATTTTTGTCTTAATGCAAATTTGGGTCATCCCATCTCGTCACCTACCCCTTCCCAATTCCGAGATGTGCAGTATACGCCATAAAATATGGCCTGTTATCTACGAATGCATATCACATCCTAGTTTCACACCCACCTGTATATTAGTTTATTAGAAAAACTTAACCCGGCTCTAGGCCAGCACTATCTTGTTTGGGCAAACATTATCAATTAAACAAATGCAATGCTTGTTTTGTTAATTGCCTTCGTTATGCCTCGTTGACGAACATTCACATGCTGGTATATACTGATACATCGATTTATGTATAATGAATAAACAAATTTAGTTGCCAACCCTGGCTTATGTTCTCTCGTATTTTCGGATAGATGACAACATGCCATTTCTCTAATTGTGCATCGTCTCATTCTGAATCCACCATTAATTCGTAATAAGACCATTTACAGAAAACAATTAACGATACCTGGATTTTCAGAGCAAACGAAATCAAAGGTATCAAGTAAAGATGACAGAGACACCTCCTTTAGCTGTGGACTATATAAGCTTAGGAGGGAGTAAAACTATCCATTATGTCCAGTAAAACTGATACCCACAGTTTATAACGGAGCTCAGAAATTGTGAAAACCGCCCTAAATGTCATTGAATTCCTCCGAAGGGTGCCTGTACGATGAGGTGTACTTGGCATTTGGAATGCTGCGAAAATTGATGCGATTATTCGGAGTTTTTCCCATCAATGAAAGACACTCTCCTGGCTCGATGAAGAGTGTGGTCAACGGCTTGGAATTCAGGTGGAATTCCCCCTGGGTGCTAAACAGCCTGACCACCTTCATTTGCATTACCATAAGCTATTATTTCTTTCTGTTCGATTACTCTTTCTTGATCCCCAATCCGATGGAGGGGGTGATCATCAGTTTGTTTGCAACCATCCTCTGCTGGTGTGCAAACATCAACCTGATTTCCTGCCTTTTCCAAGCCTCCTATTGGCCATCTTATTTCAAAAATTGGCAGGTCATCGACCGCTTGCTGGACATCACAAAGGACGGAGAGCTACGTTCCTATGTCCGTTACGTGACCACTGGAGTGACCACATTGAGCGTGTTTTCGTTCATCACCACTACGCTCACCATTGTAGTGAAATACACGGTTGGGGATTTTTCAGGGGACGGCTTCGTGTTTTCGCTGATTTGCTACTGCACTTGCATCAACGCCTGTTACTTGTTGCCAGAAATATGCTTCGCCTACCTGTGCAGGGCTTTGGCCATTCGCTGTCGAAGACTTGCTGGGGAAATTCGAGGGCTTTTGGTCAGGGTCGAAGGGTCACCTTCGACCATCGATATTGCCGATGATCTGGGCAGGCTGAGGATAATTTACCAACTGTTAATGGATGTCATTGGGAACACTAACAAGATCATGGGTCCTGTCCTCGTCATTACTTGCACCATGAACACGCTGACCCTCTCTGGTGGGGTGTACTTTTTGGTTCGGCACAGTTTGGGCAATTTCGGCTTCTTCTTAATGAAAGTCGTTCTAATCGTGTTATCCTCGTCCAGGCTGACTTTCGTTTGTCTTCATGCTAGCACAATCAAGACTGAGGTAAGCATCATATGCAATTATTCCATACAATACCGTACATGTACTTAAATTCTTATTATGCGACTGGGTTGGCATTTTTCATGTATTCATGAGTTTCTCTTTCAAGGTAAAACGCATTGTGAAAATTCTCTATCAAACCTCGACCCAGAAGATGACCACAGAAAGCACTGAAGAAGTAAGCTAGAGCTTATTTCTTCAAAGGGAAAAGTTCCCATTTTCATAATGAAGTGTCCCACAATGGGCATAAAAAATAATTTGGATCTAATATTTATGAAAAATTTTATAAATAAAACTTTTGCTTCAGCTCCATCTCTTCGTGAAATGTACGACGCATTCAGATACCAATTTCACCGCTTGTGGTTTTGTAATTCTTGACAAAGAATTATTAAGCACGGTGAGCAGTGATCATTTCGTTATCAGAGTTAGTTAGAAGAAGTATAGAGCACAAGCATCAATACTTCCTCTTAACAAATGTTTATCTATTTTAGGTGGCTAGCATAATTCTAACATACACTTTCACATTGCTGCAATTCGACAGAGATCTAGAAGATGATGGAATGGAACCAAAGTGTTTACTAGCCTACCAAAAGGACCATCGCATCGATATTTAATTTTAAATAAATACACTTTAAATAATTCAAACCAGTAGGCAAAAATACCACAGTAATTTAACTAGCATGACGCACAACAAAATAGAAATTTTAGAAAGTTGCCTAAGAGACGGCAAACCCGCAATGCACTGAAGTTCAACGTGATTGCCTGCTGTCAAAACACAGTCTAGCTTTTCACTTGGTCATTCACGATATTTAATTCCCTAGTTAAATTTTTCCTTATGCGTGTAAACACTTGAAATATTCAATCGTGCATGTGAATAAATAATATGTGCCACGAAACAGGTGGGCGTCTGCTTAACTATACATAAAAACTGATGTTTAAATTGTTCTTAAATTTTTGCGATTAACAGATTAAACAGCAATTAGCTGTCACAAAAACACGCCATTTTTCGTATAGCCTTCCAATTAAAATGCGTTTTATGGGTAATGGCCCAATTATGAATTTGTAATAGTTCACACTGGTACATGAAGCCACTCAGCTCGTATCATAGCAGTTTACAGTAAATAGGCTCAGTCAGCATTTTAAGGTTTTCGTTAACAAATAAATGATGTCCAAGCGTCCAGCTAAATGGGTGTCAAAAGTGGGGTCGACAGAGGAAGCGGTCAGTAGTCACTCCTTGGAAGACGCCCACGAGGCCACTTACGATGAGGTGCTTCTGGCGTTGGGCAAGCTGGGAAAAATAATGCGATTTTACGGGTTGTTCCCAATTAATGACGTGAAGATGACCGAAGGTCCAAGGTTCCAAAATGCCGGTTGCGGAAGCGTCTTCACGGCAGTGACCCTGTGTGGAATCCTGGGCGCCTTGTACTTGATGATCAAAGATTATGGCCTGCTGATTCCCAACGTCTTGGAGCGGATCATCATCATCATCTTTCTGGGCCTGCTTTGCATCTTTGCGGGGGTCAACTTATTGTCGATGGTAGCGAGGAGTGACCAGTGGCCAGCCTTCTTCCGCCGCTTCCAGTCCATAGATGTTTGGTTGGGCATAAGGGTTGACCAGGAGCTCAGAAGCTACGCCGTGCGAGTAGCCATCATATTCACCATAATTTCGGCTAATTCCTTGGGGTCTGTCATAATGACCATTGCCATGAAGTACTTGAATACAGAAAGCGATTTTTCCGGAAGTGGTTTTGCCATTGGGTTATTCCTGTATTCCTGGTTTGTGTACGGTTGCCACCTTCTGCCAGAAATGCTGCTTACTTATCTGTGTCGAGCCTTGGCCATTCGCCTTCAACGGTTGTCCATGGCTCTGCAGAAGATTGTCGATAAGCTGGCCACACCATCTGTTGGTGAAATCAGTGCAGACATCGCTGACCAGCTCGAAAAGTACAGGATGACCTTTCAGTTCATAATGGACGCCGTCCAGCACACCAACATAATCATGGGGCCTGTCCTGCTTGTCACCAGCGTCCTGAACACGTTTGTCCTTTCTGTGTGCGTGTACACAATGTCCAGGCAGAGTATTGATAATGTGGGGGCTACGTTTATGCAAACCATGTCGGTGGTCATCGCCTTGACCAGACTTATTCCTGTGTGTCTGTACACCAACGCCATTAAAGTTGAGGTAAACCCAGATACCCGAAGCGATTGCAGGAATGGAATGGACGCTACATTACATTACCATAATAATACTATTCTTGTTTCACAATTTTGTAGGTCAACAAGATGAAACGAATTTTATACACGACACCCACCCTGTCGACGTCTACGGAAAGCGTTGAAGAAGTAAATTGAGTTCAGACAGTTATAGCACCAATTCTATTACATGTAATAAAATCGGCGAATAATAGATGCAGTTTGTGAGCGAAATAAATTTGTACAGCTAACCCTGTTTTACCACTGGATCACAATAATAAGAATTTGCGCAATCTGTCATCGATTTTTATTTACGTGCATTAATGTGGAAACACATTTATACATGTATCTTAATTTTGTCTATTTCATGTCCTTTTAAAGTTTCGACTGTTCGTCGAGTGTGCTATTTCCTCGAAACCAGATTTCACAGCCTGCGACTTCCTTCAAGTCGACAAAATTTTCTTAAAAGATGTAAGTAGAGCAATTCATTCAATTATTTCTTTAAATTTCCGACAATATGCTAAACAAGAAATTATTTCAGGTGGCTCAAGTAATTCTCACCTATGCTCTGACGCTTATACAATTCGGTGAAGAATTAGAAGCCAGCACGGTCAACAAATGCTCTTAACTTATGTAACATTGAGTATTAGCATTTAAAGAAATAGTTTCACACGTCACGTCGCATTGTTACCAGTAATGTACATTTATATAGGTCACTTCGATCTCACTGCCGTTTAAGCTATGTTTTGCAATGTGCAGGCAAATAATCGCGCCTTTTCCAAACGTTTTCGTTTTATCGATTTCAAATTCGTGTAATAAAGTTGGAAACCGTACAAAATTGCAATATTGTGTTTTTACCTCTAGCAACAAACAGCATGAAAATTTTAATTTCAATTTGTCGTTGGTTTGGTTATTTGAGCCACTGTACTGTATGTGCAATGATAATACCATCACTTTAATGAGATTTTTCTGAATGAAACATTCGAGCAAAAAACTAGTTTTTATAGTGGCATGGAGAAAGACACGTTACTGATTCTCACAACTAATAATTTTGCTCACGCAGAATTTACTGATATCATAGATTATTTCCCGTAACTGCATACAATTAAAGGTTAGGATACCATACAGTGTGTAAGCTTATGAAACCGAGAAATTCGTAAGAAATCGTATTCCAACGGCATTTAGAAATCCATGATCAAGTTTCTTCAGGAGCACGTCACGAACAAGGGTAACCAATCTTAAGGTCGAATTATTGTAATACAATCATGTTTCTGGATAAACTGGACAACAATCGAAAACTGAGCCACCGTGCATTTGTGAAATAGAATTTTCGGATTCAGAAGTTGACATCACAAATACCAAACAGTAACAAATTTTAACTTAATAACTACGATAATCATGGGCGCCATCGAATACACCCGACCAACAAGAGGCAATGCAGTGGTCAATTCCCTTACACCCCAAATAACGGATGAAATCCAGGGATCCCTGCACGACGAGATCTACCTGGCCATGGGTCCTCTGAAGGGCCTAATGAGGGCCTTCGGCGAATTCCCTATCGTTGAAACACATGCCAAAGATTCGATGCAAAGCGTGGTTGACTGTCTGCAATTTCGTTGGACATCAAAATGGCTTCTCATAAGTGTTTTCTCCATGGGGGGCGTCACTTCCGCCTTGCTGTCCGTGCTTCTGGACTACACCTTTTTGATTCCCAACAAGGTGGAGAGTATCGTTATCACCACCTATGTGGTGGCAGCGTGTCTGGCATCCTACAGCAACGTCATATTCTGCGTCCTGCAAGCCAAGCACTGGCCAGCATACTTCAAACACTGGCAAGAAATTGACGAGTTGTTGGACATCACCCTGGACCAAAAGCTGCGCCTGTACGTCAAGAGGGCCACCTACATCGTGTCCTTCCTGAGTGTACTGGTTTCCAGTGGCGGGGTCATGACCATCGTCTTCAAGTACATGTACAAGGAGGACGACTTCACCAAAGACACCTTTCCCCTGGGAGCGATCTGCTTCTCGGCATTCCTCAATGGCTGCCAGATCGTACCAGAGGTCTTCTTCACCTACATCAGCCAGGCCCTTTCGTTCCGCTTCCAAGAACTTTCAAGGAGAATCAAAAAGATTTTCCTGCTGGCGTCGGAGTCGCCAGAAGCCCTTGATATATCCTTTGATGTGTCCAAGATCCGAATAACCTACCAGAAATTGATAGAAGCCATCAACCTAACCAACTTCATCCTGGGTCCAGTTTTCTTGGTCACTTGCACAATGTGCGTCTTGACGCTCTCTGGAGGGGTGTACTTTCTCCTTCGTCAAAGCGTCAATAACTTGGGCATCATCATCGTAAAACTGGCCCTGATTGTTGGGGCAATACTGAGAATCACGTCGATTTGCCTGTTTTCGAATCAAATTGGAGAGGACGTAAATATGGATCAGCTATTTTAGATGTTCCAGCAAATTGTGCTAGAGTCAAGTAAATCAATGGATTTCATTCGCAGGTGAAGGCCATTACAGGGAACCTATGCCATGCACCGTTTCTGAACATAACGAGAGCAAGTGCCGAAGAAGTAAGTTTTCATATGTGATAAATTGTACGTAATGTCAGGTACTTGACGAGGTTGTTTTTTACTGGGTTTAATCTTCAATCACGTCTCATTTTAATCAATTAGGTGAAGATTTTCTTGAACTGCATCAAGATTACCAGCCCGCAATTTCACGCAATGGGGTTTGCAATAATGAACAAGGATCTTCTAAACAGTGTAGGATCAATTAGCTAACCTCTATAATTCAGGTTTATTTAATAAAGATGTATTCCCAAAAATGTTGCCTCTTTCAGGTGGCCAGCATATCAGTAACGTACACATTCACAATGCTTCAATTTGACCAAGATTCAGATAAGCTGACCAGCGAATGTGGTGTAGAAGTCGCAACCTTGAAGAATATCTGGGGATAGTCGTATCGAGGAAGATGCAACAACCAAGATGCGCAATTAATCCAACATTCATTAATGACTTAAACCAGTTATTTAGCTTATCATGATTGCACCAAAATGTTAAGTAGTACTACACTGCATTTTGAAAATTGCATGTAGATTAGCAAGTGCAAAATGCATCAAATAGAGTAAATTAATCAAGATTGATGCAATCAGTCTGCATTAATTTGTTTTCTTTGATCTGCATTGGAACACCTTTGGACACTATAAGTCCATAAGAAATTGCCAAAGTATTCACAAGAAAGGAAAAAACACGTCAATTATGATCCAGGCTTTACTGAATGCAAGCTTAGGCATGCAATGTAACATTTAGCTTGATACCTTGTAATTGAGCGGTTGATGAAGACAATTTGTGCTGGTTGTCAATCTCACACTCGCTCATTTTTAGTGCATCAAGCGAAATTGCGAATAATAAGGCGGAGGCAAGAGCTTACTTTGGCCTGTAAGAATACCACACACCAATAAAAACAAATCTGATTAAGAATTAACCGACCCATTAATAAGTCCTAACTAATTTAAATTCGTGATTAGATGACGATGACAACAAAGACATCACACAGCACGGCCTCATGCCCTAACTGAATATAAAAGGCAGGGGATTCTCATGTAAGAAAATACTACACTGTATGTCTCTCGAAATGCAAAGTAACGAGCAAGCAACCGTCCCTAGAGCTGGATTGGACCTAACTGACGCAATTGTCAGAAATGTTCATTCAGATGAGCAACTGAATGGTCAAGTTTCTACAGAGGGCCCAATACACGACGAGGTGTTTATGGCAATGAAAAATTTCCTGGAATTTCTGAGAATAGTTGGGCTCTTTCCCATTCAGATGACCTCATCCAATCCGATGCGTAGCTGGATCAATGGCCTGCACTTCAAGTGGTTCTCTTGGTGGTTCTTCTGTAGCTTGGTAGCCTTCATTGGCGTCTTCAACTACTTCTACTTCGTCATTTGGCACTACACTGCGAGCATTCCAATTTTCATGGAAATGCTTATCATGACCAGCTTGGCGGCCACCATCAGTACCAGCGCCTTCATGAACTTCTTGAGCATGGTTTTCCAAGCCAGGCACTGGCCCAAGCACTTCAAACATTGGCAAAGAGTGGACTCCATCTTGGACGTGAGGAAGGACGATGAGCTGCGTGGATATGTCCGCCTAGCTTCTGCAGTCTACTTCTTCATCACCGTATTTTCAATGTCCAGTGGCATTTTGGCCATCATCTCCAAGTACACCAACCCTGACCCAAACGACTACACCGGGAAGTACTTCGGAATAGCCGTCTTCTGTAACGTCACATTCGTCTACAGCTGCCAGATTCTGCCGGAAATCTTGTTTACTTGTCTGTGTCGAGCTGCAGACATCCGTATTCGGTTCCTCTCAGATCAGCTTCAGTGTCTTGCAAACCAGAAACCTTCATCCACCAATCTGGAGGAGGGCGATGACAGGGTGGAGATCTCCGCAGACCTCCAGAGGATTAGAATTGGTTATCACGAAATAATGGACACCATAAAGAACACGAACGCAATTGTTGGTCCCATCCTGCTCATTTCTTGCCTCATGAACTCTTTCGCCCTCTCAATTTTCGTATATGTCATGTTTCGAAACACCTTGCCCAATGCTGGAGTCATGTCGATGAAAATAATGCTGGCCATAATGGCAGTGCTCAGGATGACGCCAATATGCTTCTTTTCAGACAAAATTAAGGTCGAGGTAAGTAAAAACCTGTAATAGTATTTCTTTTTCATTGCATTAGAATAGATGCTAGATCGATTGGGAAGAATCACCAAAGTCACGAGCAAGTGTCTAGAATACGTTATTGCAGACCACACATGTAACAAGAAAGTTGAGTATTCAAAAATGAGAATTAATTTAAGCCTTTAAATTAATGTCTCAAGAGTAAATGTTTATATTTTAAAGCGCCACTATTTTATTAAAACTGCATGCTATAACATTGACTTACATGGCCATTAATAAGATGTTATTGTTGGTTTCAGCTCCGAAAATTTAAACGAGTTTTATTCCAAGTTCCAACCACGCAACTTTCCAACAAGAGCCAGCGAGAGGTACAGAGTTTGGTCATAATTTTCGGATCGCAATATTTTAATGAAATTTACTGCAATCATCGATTCATTATTTCAGGTAGTTTTATTCTGTCAGTGGATTGGCAATTCGAAAATAAAAGATTATTTCACAGCATGCGGTTTTGTCGGAGTAGACAAAGGATTTCTCAATTCGGTAGATATGTGGACAGGGCCTTGGTTAATTAGAGGTGCAGCAATGCGTCGAACTAATTTGATTTGAACTGTATTCTTAAATTAGGTGACTGGAATAATACTGACGTATACTCTCACTCTTCTGCAATTTGATAAAGACACCATGGCCGAGACAAGTCAGACAACGGATGGTTGCCTAAATCTAATCGAATAGCCCTCACCTCATACCGACCATTGTAATATGATAGTATGACAACAAGTAGCTTACATAATTTTAAACGTCTATGTCTTAATTATTGATATCTGTGCATGCAATGGCTATGTGGTATACGTATTTATAATATTCATTCACATGTTGTTAGTGCGCAATTTAGTGCTAGATGCACAAGCGTTTTTTTCTGTCATTGCCTATAGCTGTATAGTCATACAAATGTGGATTAAAGCGAATTTAAAATTCTAATGCATTTATCAATACAATTTTTTTCAACATCGATTGGATCAGTGTACCCATCGGCAGTATAGTTATTTACAGTGGATCCGCATTTACTTAATTTTGAGCGAACTCTGCATAACTCAAAATTGTATGAGAGCATTACATTAATATAGTCCACACTCGTATGGAGAATCATTAATTGTCAAATTAACATTATATACCAAATCAACATTATAAAAATATTAAATCAGGTCGGCAAAGTTTGAAAATTCAATCGGTGTGACACTTTGTGAAGAATAATTGCATTTGCTCTATATTAGTTTAGTTTAGCATTGAATGTCAATATGAAGCATCACATCAAGTTTCGTCAATACATAGTGCGTGTCTGTCAGTTTCCTATCATCATTGTATTGTTTTCACATCATCGTAAACTGAACATTCTAAATCGAGAATCTAATGTCGTGCTGAAACAATGCTTCGTGTTGATATTTCGGCACACGCAAGCCTCCAATTAACTAACAAAGACGAAGAATGATATCTTAATTGGGCATATTAGCAGATGTTTAATTGTTAAAACGCCACTGCCCTGGCAGCCAGCATTGGTCCATCGAAGACCAATCAAGAAGCGATATGAAAAACATGTAACCCAAACTGACCATGTTGAGTCAGTTGCATTACCAACATTGGCGGACAAGTAAGCATGCATGCTGATTTTTGATAGCCAAATTTTAACAAACACTGTTTCCGAGCTAGAGCGATTCATAAACTAGGCAATATAGCTAATAAAGAACACGTAAATACACCTGGACAAAATTTATAGAAAAATATTTCAATTGCTTTCGATGACACTGGACACAACAAATTTGGCAATCCAGATCTACTTCAGAGCAATACCATCAATGCATTTTCATAGTTTTTGGTTTATGAATAGTTTAGCTTTTTTTCTCCACCCATATGTCGCTAAGAAATTTTAAAATTTCAGATTCACTTTCAGCACTACTTCAACATGGATACATGGACAAGCGCATACGCCATCAAGGATATCGATCATGTGCCGGACACCAGCAAGCTGTCCTGGGACATCGACGAGGTTCGGACCATGGTCAAGACGCTTGGTCACCCCAGCAAGATTTACGACGAGGCCTATCTGCGTCTGGGCTGCTTCAAGAGAATCCTGCGACTGATGGGCATGTTTCCGGTCTCAGAGACCTCGAACGACGAGAAGGGCAACCACGTGGTGGACGGTCTGAGCTTCCGGTGGAACTCCTGCTGGCTGGTCAGCACCGTGATCGGCCTGAGTGCCATCGTCATCTGCTTCTTTTTCAGTCGCCTCCACTTCACCAGCTTCATCGCTGACCCTTCGGAGCGGTCAACGGTGGGAGGTTATTGCATGGTCATGTGTGGCAGCGCGGCTATCAACCTGTTCTCGTCCATCGGTCAAGCGGATAACTGGCCGCTGTACTTCCGCCGATGGCAGGTCATCGATCGCCTGCTGGACATCCACGATGACCAAGAGCTCCGAAAGCATGTGCGTCGAGTTCTCGGTGGCCTGGCCATCGTCATGCTGTTCTCCTTGGCCACATCAGGGGGCATGGTGGCTGCCCAGTACCTTCTTCGAGAACCGGCTGGCACGGGATTTCCCGCCTTCACCGTGCTCTTCATGACCCACGTCATTACCTGCCACATCCTTCCGGAAGCCCTCTTCACGTGCATCTGCGGCACCATGGAGATTCGCCTGAATCGACTGTCCGAAGAGTTAAGCCATCTGATGGCCACCTCGCCAACGATCAACTCCACCGTGGAGATTACCGAGGAGCTGGAGAGATTGAGGGTGGCCTACCAGCTGATGGTGGACAGCATCCGCCACATTAACCACATCATGTCTTCCATTTTTGTGGTTACTCTGCTCATCAACACGTACAGCTTGACCCTCTCCGCCTACTTCTACATCAAGCAGGTGTCCACCAGCTACAGCATCAAGATCTTGAAGGGCTACCTGGGCATCATATCGCTGGTCAGACTGGTGCCAGTTTGCTTCTACGCCACCAAAATCCGAAATACGGTAGGTGCAGACTGACCCATGCATGGGGAAAACGATTTTTGAGAAATTGGTCACAGGAAAAGCAAGGAAAGACTTGAAGGGATGGGGGTTAGTTAGAAAATCTCAAGCATGCGATTTGCTCACTACAGCCCTTGCTTTGCAAAATAACTAATCTAAATTGCGCGATTTTTTTGCGTCTCCTGAAATCAGGTCAGTGCCATTTCAAAGATTCTCTACAAGGCGAAAACGTTGAATTTATCAGACAAAAGTTTTCAAGAAGTAAGTACAAATGTCGGTGCATAGCATTTCCACGAGTGTGCCATGTAATTCAATTTACTCAAAATGAAGAATGTGTCAATGCATGGGAGAAAAATAATGCTCTTTGCCTTTTGGTTACTTAACTTACTTGTCCTTAATTGCTGTTTTATTTGAATTGCTGATTTCAAATTTATCCCATTATGAACCCTTGCCCTGCTTGGGAGTGTGGTTTCACTTGAAATTTACAATTTCGAAATTGCTTTCCTCAGGCAGTTTTCTTCATGGAGTGTGCCAAGATAACAGAGCCTTCATACACTGCCTCTGAATTCTTCAGTGTGGATAAAGGACTTTTGAATACGGTATAGAAAAATTAATTTCCCCTTTTCTAATTCAGTTCCATTTTCTGATTGATGGAGAATTGCTATTGCCCTTGCTAATTGAATGCACATCGTTTCAGGTCCTTGGTGTGGTCCTTACTTATACCATCACTATGCTGCAGTTTGATGATGCTCAATCCGGCGTGATGATGCCTGAAGACCGCTGCTTGAATATCACAAATTTAACCGATTTCGCATCATCAACGATGATTACCTTATTGTAAACATTACAAACGTGATTAACATACAGTGTCGGCTATAATTAAACTTAAAAATCCGCGAAGAATAATTCAGTTAAAGCGTTCTGCGAGTTGAGTATACCAGGCTTTTTCTCCTATCTTTTCACCGAAAGATTGTTACAGTTAGCCTATATTGGTCCCTTATTTCCATTAGCTATCATTGTGAGAGCAGTTAGAGAATGGTATTGGTGTAACATAGCAATAAGTTATCTTGTATGGATCAATAGGGGGTGTCAATCCAAAAAAAAAAATATTATAATTGAAATTGACTAATTGATGTGCGCGTGTGCATTTACCAGAACCTGAAAAACCGGTTTTGGTAGTCATTTGGGGATGCGCACACCTAATTAGTCAATTTCAATTACAATAATTTTGTTATGATTGACACCCCCTAATGTGTAATTTGTACATTCATCAGTGTCATGTTTAATCTAAAATTCGTTGTGCGTGAACTTAAGGTGGTGAACAACCCCTACGTCATCTTGACGTTTTCCGACGTCACGATGCAAAAAACGTATTTTGACTTCTCTTTGAAAATGTTCTAATAATGGCTAAATTGTATTTTTACCCATCAAGATTAAGTCGTCCTCAGTTGATTCGCAGGTGAGGCAAATTGACCTTCGAAGGACCTTTCGCATTTTTGTCATCTGCATTTTTTTTTTACAAATCAAAGGAAACGATCGCCAGTAAACTACCTAAAATAAGCCATCATTGCACAACTTTTTGTACACATCCTTGGTTTCCTAGCCTAATTATATCCAGTTTTTAAGGTATTCGTTTTTATTGGTGTCAGTTGCTGTATCACTTGCAAATAATGTTGTGTAATAAAAATATACTGCCCTTATGTAAATCGCCCATTGAATATTCCAGTACGAAAAAAAATTAAATTCAATGTTTATCCAAATCGCAATAACAAAATATTAAGAACTTGATGTGTCGCTGTATTTCTACAACAGTACGGTAGTACGATGCAGTTAACTAAAACTTCGATAGAAAGGTTTACTTACCTTACCAAATATAACTACAGTATCATTTCAGGTAGCCAGGAAGATAGTGGTATGAGTTGCAAATATAAACGAAGGATGTAAAAACCGTGTAAAAATTGTCAGAACTACATGCAGTAAGCAAACTGCTGGAGAAAATATACATATAGCAGCCTTCCAAAAAGTACGGCATTCACTTTAGTAGTTACAACACATTAAACTTGCAGAGGTCATCATTTGCGACTGCACATTTTCGCAATTGTAATCAGAGAATGGCAAAGGCAACATTCCTGAATTAATGACACGATTGCGTCACTTTGGGTAGGGTCCATTAATGCGTCAGCGACTGTTAGCAATATGAAGAAAAACAATTTAGCTACGAGAAAACCAAACGAGCTAAACAGACCTTGAAATTCATAACCCAACTCAAGGACACTTTAACACGTTCATTTCTTTAGAGGTCCCTGTGGAAAAATATTGCAAGAGGGATTGGTAGGATCAAAATGTGAAAATGTTGTAGAGATCTTTGAATATTTAAGAAATTTAGATCTGCCTCTGTTGTGACAATTAAACACGTTAATTATGAGGTTCAATGAAGTTTTCTTTAGCAACGTTTAAAGGTTTTTTTTTATTAAATTTGGACATACTGTACAGTAGTTTAAGATCGAAAGGTTTAGCACATGGTTTCGGAATTTTCTTATTACATGTACAGTGTATATTTTATGTCCTTGGTGATGTCGATACATCTCCAATTAAGAAAAATATGATGATATATTAAAAATTCAGAATCACTCAAAATTCATATATTCAAGATTATTATCAAATTAAAGATACTGTACGTTCTCAACGTTTGTCGGTCAATATCGATCAACAATTATTGATCGATAAATGTTGACCGATAATTGTTCAATTTCTGTTCACACGTTTCAACAAAAAATGTACGCAAATTACAGCCAAAAGTTGAAGGGTGGCCAACTTTTATCGATTCAACCAATCATTGACCAACTCGGATTCAATTCGGTTGAAAAGCGGGTTCTCGCATTTCAATCAGCTTTCAACAAAAAGTTGATCGACACAAATTGACTCATGAGAAGGCAACTTCAGTGCTGCACACATTACACGATCAGTATGAATGTCAGTATTTGTTGAAAGTGATGGTAATAATGTACATGTAGGCTCGATCGCTTTCAACAGAAAGTTGATCGACAGTCATTTGAACTGGATTGAATTGAACCTATACGGTGGCGCCACGTGTGCTACCAAACGAGCATAGGGTGTCTACTGGATTTGCTATTTCAAATGCCATGACTTTTTCATGACTTTAAAAATGTTTCCATGCCTATTAGAATATGGGATCGTTCAAGTATTGTGTCATGACTAATTAGCGATTTTCAGAAACATTATATACCACTGCGGCAACTTGATTATTGACCAAAAGCAATTCATAGGCGAAACTTTTTTTAGAAAATGGGTTACAAATGAAGAATTTAAGCCCATTTTTATTTTATGAATCAATGAAAAGCCAAAACTTTCATGACCATGTTGTAAATTTCATGACTTTTCCATTACTTCCACGACATACAGTACATGAAATAAAAAAAATTTCTTTTGTCGTCTTCCAAAATTTTAACAGTAAGAATATTTTTTGTAATATTTTTTGTAATATTTTTTGTATGATGGGAGGACTTCATGGTCACCCTATACGTGAATTCGTATTTCTTTTCTCAAAATAAATACATTAAATGAAATCATCAGGTTTTGTTTTTTAGGAAAAACTATGTTGTGAAAATCACTTTCAATTACATGTGAATTATAAATGGAAAATACCAAGTTTTTGCATGAGGTCACTCCTAATGACGTCAATCAACGATTGCTGAATCGTAACATACCCGAGTTCCTTGGCCCAAAAATATAAGCTTACATGTAGATGGACTTTCAACTGCACGAACATGTAATACAATATGATAGTAAACATTTGAGCGTATATATTTAGAGTAGTAAATATTTAGAATAAGAGTAGTAAATATTTAGAATCAACCAAATACGTTTTAAAATATTTTCAAATTAAAAATTAAAATTTTATGCAAAAGATACTATAGTGTACAGCTATATTAAATTATGTTTTTAATGGCAATGATTGTTCATCGTTGTTTTACAATGTTTGTTGTTATCTTTTAGAATATTAAAACGAAGAATGATATTTTATAAGTTATAGGTCTATGCATGCAGTAGGCATTTGCAGAGATGGTTTTAAGTAAGATTTTGTTGATACACACAGGTATACATAAACATATTTAACGAGGATTTATAATTGGACTTTTAACAAAGTAACGTCTTTAAATCGTCATTTTTTGATTTTAACTAAAAATAGCAAATTTGTAAGCATTTATAATCAAATATAATACTTTGGACCGCGTTAAACTAGTTTTCGACTCATTGCTCAAATAATTATATGGGGTTCCTCCGAGTAATTTTCAACTTCCCTGACTTTTCCATGCTGGTTTTAAAACAAATTTCCTTGACAACCCTGATCACTAAAATTGCAAACATGTATCATATCGCAATGTAAGAAATTATACATTCTTCACTTATTATACATGTATACACAGTAAATAGAACACATTTTCATTAAGAAATGGCAAACGTAGATTAGTTTTTAATGGATATTTTCATTAGTAATTTATTCTACACAATTGCTTATCATCTCTCTCGAATTTCCCTGACTTTTTCAAAGTAAATCCATTTTTCCTGACTTTTCCAGAAACTATACATTTATCGCCTATTATACATGTATAAACAGGAAATAGAACACATTTTCATTAAGAAATGGCAAATGTAGATTAGTTTTTAATGGACATATTCATTATTAATTTATTCTACGCAATTGCTTGTCATCTCTCTCGAATTTCCCTGACTTTTTCAAAGTAAATCCATTTTTCCTGACTTTTCCAGAAACTATACATTTATC
>JAQGAF010001482.1:0-30526 GCA_034687865.1 Kryphioiulus occultus
TGTATTTCGTAATGCGTTGTAAGATGCATTTTAAAATACATTACTAAAATACATTGCTGTATGCATTTAGAAATGTACACCCTGGTATTTTCTGTGAATGTCTTGCCGCAAGATACATTTCCAATACATTTGCAATACATTTCCCAATTTGCAACGCATTTCAAAATGCATTTCCTTTTCATATGGGAAAAGAATGTTATATACTGTATCACCCACTCGATTACGTGTGTCATCACTACTACAAGATGCTAAATAACATTTTTTCGTCTCATTTTTAAACAAGTTGTATAACTTTGCAATATTAGACGTTTTGTTATACAGGGTGAGGCATTCTCATGTTACACGTGAAGACAAATTTAACATAGCTATAGCCATATTGAAGATATTGGAAAGGCCCAGACATAAGAATCACCCTGTATAGTGAAAACGTACCTTAAATATTAAATTTTGTTGGTTCAAAAATATGCAGTAGACTACCAGCTCGTATCAAATATCCACTCAAAAACGAAGAAAGAAAAAAAGCCTCAAGTTTCATGGCAGACTGCACATTTACCAAAATTTCAATTTCCCCTTTACGCCTGTTCAATAAATTTCTGTTCGTGAAAATTCGAAAAATGTTTCGAAGAAATAAATATCTAAAGCGGTCAGTGCGCCCTTGACCAGGTCAGATCACATGCTTCGATGAATATTTCCACCCAAATAAGAAACGTTTAAATCACAGAGTGGACACCATGTAGAGCTTTATGAACTCGTTAATAAACGTCATTGTCATAATTATTTTATACTTTGTAGCATTATTTTAAATATTTACCCCGCTGATGGTCTTAATGCTCCTTCAAATGACCACTTGTTAATGTATTTACATGTATAGTGCACTGTCAGGGCCGCCATGTGGTTAAGGGTGGCCCGAACCACAAAACTTAAAACAATTTTTTTACAACAACAATTGCACAATTGTTTGTTTGGGAGATTTTTAACGTTGGCCTTTCAATGGCACAATGGCACACCTTCATCAAATATCCATCCATTTTAACATTAATAATAATATTAAAAGCCTGTTTCGTAGGAAACTAATTCCCAAGAACACAAAGCTCATTTTTCTTGGAAATGAAATCACTTAATAACTTGTTTACAAGCAACTTCACTTTCTAATAGTCCCTCCAATATAGCGAGATATTAAGGAAAAAACCGGTGCTTCATGATCCAAATGTGCACAAAATATATCTTCTCGCCCGTAATTGTCTAGTAGACAAAAATAAAACCCGTCTTAGCTGTTTCAATTTACTATTTAGCTGCCCCTAACAGCCAGGCAATCACTGCCAGCCTACGAGCAGTTAGGAGACGTCGACATTCTTACCGAGTCTATGCTAGTCCAATCTGTAGTACAGCAAAAAAAACATTTTTAATGCAAAAACAATCTTAAAAGTTTAATCTATTTCAATCGCTTTCCAAGAAAAGTTATTACGAGCGTATCAGAGAAGTATTTAGGAAGAACAAAACTTTCTAGAACCATATTTTATGAAGCGCCTATTGCTGCTGAAGCTCATTTTATCATATCACACGCTTAAGTATTACATCAAGAAAAATGGTTTCTTTTCAATTGCCAGCCAGCTTTAAAGCCGGAAAACGTATGGGGAAAAAAACTCAAATGTGTTTTACACGCTCAATAGCCAACCTCCTTGAGAACTTCGATAACGCCAAGAAGTTGCCGTTTTTTTCAGAGATTGGGGGGTTGATGGCGCCAAGGCGGAGATAAATTAGCAACATTAATATTTCGATCTACAGCAACAAATTAATACCGTTCCTTTATAATTAGAATAATGGAAAAGGCAAGCTGCTAAAGCGCCTTAAAGGCTCTTGAGGAGGCCCTGGCGCTGCAGCTTCAGCAATGTGGAAGATTTATATCTGTTAAACGAGGAATCATGATTAAAAATTTAAAAGAGGAGCTTTAAAACTTTTTGAAGGCATTCATGAATCATTAAGGCGAGTGGAGGAATTGCCTTCGTTTCTCATCAGCGCTTATCAGGAGTGCGATGGGATAAACGAAAAAGGAGGACAAAAAAGCCAAGAAAACCTCCCTAGACTAGGCAGCATTGGTGAAAAAGGAGAAGAGGATACAAGTCTAACTCCTTTAGGAAGAACCACTAAAAACCCTTAAGAACAAGGCTGGTGGTTGGACGAATTATTCTCAACTTTTTAGGTTGTTAAATAGCTAGCAATTGTACGAAAAGAGTACGCCATTTGGGAAAGAGTACAAAAACCCGTTTAGTTTTTATGACTGGCGAATAAAAATCACAATTGTCAGGCCACTAAAGAATTCATGCTGTTCCTTAGCTCAAAGCTACAAGAAAACATTGTTTCCACGGAGAAGCTGAATTGTGTGGCCACTAAGAGAATTCAAGTTATTATACTTGAAGAGCACCAAAAAGTATCACCACAAACAAGTTAAAGACACAATCTTAGCAAGTGTACTGTAGGATGGCGAGATGTTTTTAAGACCAAACTTAGAAGCCTTAAGAGGGGTCATGGCGGCACACTGCAGCATAGCCTTTGACACAGACTCTAATATTCGCCCTTATAATCTGAGCATAACCGCGCCCAGGACCAGAGGTTTGATAGCGCATTTCAGGAAGGAGAAATTAAGTCTCATCATCACCCCGAGATACGGCATCAGAGGCAATTTTTCATTTTCAAAAAAGTTGATTCATGGCCAGGAAAAAATCATTAACTGCGAGCACCATTATATCTAACGTTTGCCAGAAAGCTTTTTAACAGCGTTTTAATCAACAAATCCCCTTCCAAATCCTTTTTAATTAATGCGGGTTTTAACTAGACAAGCTCAGAATCGAAGAGAATAATCGCCTATGACAATGCCAACAGAGGAGAATGTATATACACGTACACAGTACGTGTACGCTTGTTGCAGAAGTCAAGTGGCGCCACACTCTTCCATGCGGAGCTGCTTCTGAGACTTATAGTGGTTCAAATATATAGCATATATACTGTAATTTAGCAGTACATGTAGTAATAAAAAAAATAAACCAAAGTAACAGAAATCCAGGGTGTTCCTCGACATGGTTCCTGCTCAAGCATAGAAGGATAGAGTGGGCTTCTCCTAACGGCTCGTAGGCCGGCAGTGATTGCCTGGCGGTTAGGGGCAAGTAAATCAAATTAAATTGTTAGGCTACTTTAGGTTAGGTTAACGAAAAAATCAGAAAAAAATGATAAAATCCCACAGTGAGGATAGGTTCTTGAAATACCAGTTAGGTTAGACAATCAGGGAGCAGGAAGATATCGAAGCTTATCCGAACTCCATTTTTTTTAAAACACTTTCTTCGAAATCTGAGTACATGTAAATTCCAATTTTAGTTCAGAATATACTGTATAGGTAATAGTACCCACAAAAATTATCATGTTTGATTTTCAATTCAAGCCAATTCAACGCAGCACCATACAATGTGAAAGGGGGGTTGGAGTAATTTTTCGGAAAGTTTTTCTTCTTTCATGTCGCATTAAACAACTAAAAGAGGCATTTCTTTCAAAACATTTTTTCTATAAATCCATTTATTTGCAACATTCAGACACATTTCAGACAGTTTTTTGCGCAGCCATTTACTCAACGGCCACCTCAATATGTCTGCCAGAGATGCCTAGTTTCCAAGAGCCTGGTTCCACAGAGGATTCCACCAATGCATTTTTTCCAGAGACGATAATGGAAATATAATATTTACAAACTCGGCTCTGTATTATTAAGCGCATAAAAAATGGATGCGAAACAAAGGCTTGTCAAAAAAAAAATTCAGAATAATGTATAAGCGTTTCCTGACGCAGTAAAACAATTTTCCGAATGATACGATGTGCAAAGAGCCCGCTTTAAATTGAACTGCGATAAAAGACGAAATACAAATGTTTGAAATGCTGGTAATATCTATCAACGATATTTGAGCAATAAATCGCCAGCCGAATAATCCTTCCTGCCAAAACATTTGATTGGAAACAGACAGAGAAGCAAATATTGAAACAGAAGAACTCTATTCGACGTACTGATTCAAATTAAAAACGCCATAAAACAGAAGCGTAACTCGCGAATTGTTTGCCAAAAACAGACCTCAGATAGCACATTAATTGCGTAGGGATCTGGCTACTACGATTATTAGATGACTTCCTTTATCTGAGAAAGTGGTGGTGTACTTTAGAATAGTTCCTGCTCCATGTTAGACACTATCTCGTAGGTTGGCAGTGATTGCTCGGCGGTTCGGTGCAGCTAAATCAAAATTTACATTTTTAGGTTAAAAAAACAATCAATAACAATAAAAAGGACAAGTAGGTTCGAAATACAAATATTACGTGCACATGTAGGGGCCCCACTGATATTCTCAAGTCGATTTCCCTGACAAATTTCAGTTATTTCCATGACTTTTTACATGAGATTTGTTAAAAAATAAGAAAAATTACGAATTTATTCCCAAATTTTAATAAAAGTTGAAAACTAGCCAATTGGCTGACATTTACAGGAATTTTTAAGAATCCAGAACGTTCCCTGACTTTCCAGAAAGCGGGAACTCCGATATTAATCATGGGTTACTGTATACTAAAGAACACCTTAAAAGTGTTCACACAAACTAGATTGATCATATGTCGTCAAAGTGGTGATGGATTTGTGTTGAGTTTTGAATCAACTTTACTGGTTGTTGAACCTTCAACAGTGACGATCCAACTTTCGCAATGAGGATAGGTTTGACATTTTTAATCTTTTTCGGTTCACCTAATAGCAATCCCAACAGAGCACCACATCAACCGTGATTAATATTCCCAAACACCTACCCAGAAGACAAACGAGTCTAAGATTTTGACTGACAACGTTGAGCCCGAATAATTTCATTTGCTAAAGACTGTTGTTGAGATGGGCGGCGAGCTGAACAGCGTGCGACGCAATAATAATATTAGATCATAATCTGTCCGATTTAATAACTAATTCGGGGGGAAGAAAATTATAATTACATTTGGAAAACAGGAAAATCGTCTTACGTCAGGAATGAAATCGCACGAAAAATGAGATTTAAACACGGGCTTATAAGCCTCCGGTGAATCTGCACCGCAGTGCAAAAATCAGCTTATTTTCGCTTAATTGGACTGTATTAAAGAAGGAAATTCGTAAGCCTGTAAGAAAGGAAGACGGCCACTTAACGATAACTTATGCCTGAATTAATAATATATTTTCAGAATGTCGCCCGGAGCATACTTTCATGTTACATTGTACGTGGAACAAAACGAATAGCTGGACAATACCCCTTACTGCAGGGTACCCTCGACTTTATTAAAACGAAATTCCTGACATTCTAGGTTTTCCCAGAGAAAAACTGAACGCCTTTTCATTGTTACACTTGATAGTCAACTACAAAATGCAGTAATATTATTTCTTTTGCTTAGCTAGTCTTTGAAATCCACGCCTTTTACAATTAAACTTGACCAAATTCAATAACAATTATATTCAATTACTTCAACATTTAAAAAATGTCAACATTTAAAAAATGTCAACATTTAAAAATAAATTATAAACATGCACGATTTATCAATATATTGTAGAAATTTCTTTTATAAAGGACTGATGTAAATTAAACAAGGCCTAAATATGTCATGTCAAATCTTGACTAGAAGTGAAGTATAGAGGGATTCCAATATTGACACAATAACTTGACACTAATCCATGTTCACTGACTAAAATTACGCAGAGTTCCCACTCAAATTCAAGTCGATTTCCATGACATTACCCGACATTTTAAATCAGATTTAAAAACAAATAAAAATTATGGATTCCTAACTTTCCAGAAAGTCAGGGCCCTGCTACATTTTGTCCAACACTAACCAAAAACTACAAAACTATTCGCTACACAAGTCCAACCTACTTGGCGAGTAGTCTGAAACTAAAAATCTTGCATATAATGAAATTCCACGACCATATGAGAAATTCCCTGACATTTTCAATAAACACCCAAATTCCCTGACTTCCCAGAGTGTACTTTCATATTCCCTGACTTTTCCTTTGTATTCACTGATGGACTACTTTATTTACTGAATCATATTTAGGGAGGCTGTCGGTTAACAATCGCAAACACGAGTAATACGAAATCTCCTTTTCCTTTTCCAACATTCACCTTAAATAACTCATTTGGATAGCAGCAATGAAGCAAATCAAAACAAGAAATAAGAAATCTCCAAGAATCAGCGAGTTGAATTGTGACGCTGAAACCAGCGTGTTTTACGGCTGCGTCCTTATCAACATTATTAAACAGATAGAGAAACAGAAAATTGTTGGAGGAAGAGGACGTTCGAGGAGGAAGAGGAAGAGGCGGTGCCTCTACCGCAGCCGTAGTATGTTGCTCCCAGACCCGCAGTCTAGGAGCACCATACTACACAGCACACCATGAAAAGCCCTTCGCACAAAACCAGATATTTGGCGAGCGCAATATATCGCGCTATCTCTCTTCCCATTCTCAGCAGCTAAATTAGTTTTGTGCTAATCTATTTATCAAATTGTAAGAGTGAGATTCTGCCGGATGATTAATCGCTACGAAATCTAAACAAGCGGTTGGAAGGAGGACCTTTTTTCTTGGGCACCCATGGCCAAAAAGGTTGGTTCATATGAAGAGGTGCCTACCCATGGAGGTGCCAAGACACCAGGCCGTAATTACTCGGTGTTTTCATGCAACTGGACGATGAATGCAGCCACTACACCTAGCCCAGAAAGAAAGAAATTAAATTAGGGATTGTCTATCACCGTCCATGCATTGCCACACAATCGGCCAATCAGCGAGTGAGGAGAATGTTGCCAGGAGCAGTGGCAAACAGCTGATGGTTCGGTGATACGTCCAGTATCATGATGATGGTATGAGAAAATTCCCAAACATCAAGCTGTCCATCTACCGGTATAATGCATTACGTAAAAGCTGGAGGGTGGTGCCATCTATGGAAAATTTGTAGCACTATGTGTTCGAAAAGCCCACTTAACAAAAGCCTAAAATGCATGCACATAGACGGGGATTTGCGTGCAATTTATGGCAAATGACCTAGTTGATAAGTATTTAATCCCTCGATTAATTAATTAGCATTTTTCTTACAATGCCAGGCGGAATAACCGCTTGGACATGGTCCAGTTTCGCGCGAAGAGCTCAAAAGCCCGGATGAAGACGGCTTGGCAACGAGACAAAACCAAGAACAAAGGCATTGAATTTCAATTCAATTTAGCAAATTTCTATGGAACAATATTTAAAACGGACAATCGCAAACAGGGCGATCGTACCGCATGACCCATTTTCAACATTTTCAAAACTTCATGCGTGCAGTACATGACCATGTGCAAATAGAACCAAGTGTCAGTTTTGATCAGGTTGTCATTCAGGAAGAATGTAGGTAAAAATAAGCTTATAAGAATATCGAATTTTTTTCTAAAAAGGCTGGCAGTGGTTGCCTGACCGTTAGCGGCAGCTAAACACAAAACAAAAAAATGGATAAATTCAGATAGGTAGGACATACGCATACTAGTAACTATACACAAGCATTATGTTTTTACCTATGTGTAAACATACGTTTGCCTATCAATGTTTAACAACACACATTCACCGTCTGCTGTCTGCCAATGTACATTCCTGGTCACCTGTCATGGTAAGTTAGTTACCTGAACTTTAATGCTGTATGGGTTCCAGAAACCGATCATAAACAAGCAGAATACTGCCACAAACGAAACCGCACGCCGCAGCCAGCAATTTATAGATTCATTTCGACCCCCGAAGATTTTTATGGTTTTTTTTTGGCGCAGGACATAAACCGGGACCGTCTTTCGCCATATCTTGGAAGTGGTATTATTCCGCGATACGGCTGGGCAGCAGCTGGCCAGCCACGTCCGAGTCTATAAAAACGCTTTTAATTCTGAACGATAATGCTGGGGAATGCCGTAAAACGAGGTGCATTTCCATTTCCATATGAATATCCAGGCGGAGCGGGTGACCCCTGACCTCTGGCGGCCGTCGCCACAGCCCAGCGTCCCGGCAACTTTTATATCGTTATTCCTGGCCTGGCGGAAGATGTTAGATCGCAATCAATAGAAGATAGCAGCCAGCGTAGCACACCATAGAACGCCTTAGAATACATAGCTAGAATGCTACGGGGCTCTAGAAGCAGCAGGAGAGGGGTGCATTGGCGCAGGGGGGAAAAGGGCCTTCAATGGCGAGGAAGTGAAGTCATTGAAAACGATGAAGTGTTGAGAGTTATAACAATTTTATGACCGATCGTATACTTGGCAGACTGGAAATTTCGGGGCCCCTCCGAGGGGTGTGGGGGCTGCCCCCATTGTTCGGGAAGCTGGTGGGAAATTCCTACGGATCGAAATCTCGCTGCGGAGGAGGAGGGGTCGTGTAATTAACAATGGAAAGCGATGGAGGAGGTGGTTGGGAAAAAACTATCTCAAACAAAAAAAGATCAATTTTCTGAGAATTTATACCAGCGAAATGGTAAGCGAGCTCGCCATAAAGTTATCTGAAGAGGAAGTGCCTCGGGACGTGGTTTTGTGAGCCAGAGACGGGACAGAGGAAAGGTCATAAATTCGGGTAACCCATCAATTCTTGGGGTGTGTAGGCTTGGTAAGAAGGGACGAATAGAAATTTAAGACAGTCAGTGAAGTGCTCTAAGACAACAGAAGTAATGAGCTAGGAACGCTAATTCCAAAAAAAGTGCAAAAATAATGACGAAAATGCCCGATTAACGGACTTACTGAAATACCTGTCGTAACTGTAGGAATACCGTATTTTTTTCGATTTTGTGTTTAACCTAATCGATACCTAACAACACAATGTCCGATTTACGCTTAGCTGCCCCTAACCGCCAGGCAATCACTGCCAACCTACAAGCAATTTGGAGAAGTTCACTTTCGTATAGATGTACATGTACCTGCGTTAGTAATGGACTTAAACAGAAATCTCACAAAAAAATACTACCACCAAGCGTCACTGAAAAGCATGACTTTGAGTTGTTTTGTACTTGCAATAAATTTAAAGATATTTCCAGTCTTCATATTTCTTTCAACCTTTATACTAACTTAACGTGTTTCATCTGTGTCTGTTTTCGACCTTTACGAAATATTTTTAACCAACTTACTGGCGTTCTAAAGGCAGAAATTTGGTACACATCTTCTAGTCATCTGACATTTCATATCATTTACAGTGCACGGAGCAAAGTCGCTCCTTTAACCTTTAAAAAAACATTCGAAATCATGTATGGTAGCCCACAATAGATTACGGTTTAACAACCGCTCCAGTGCACATTATGAAAGGTTGTACGTCAAAAAAACGTAAGTTTTTCATGAAGCCATGTTTCACCCAAGATTAATCCTCAATGTATAATTTCACATATCTTTTGCCTCAACAACATTTTTAAAGTTTGAAACTATTTCTTCCATTGAGGTAGTTCTCAATGACAGAAACCCTTGTAAGCTAATGTTAGTGATGGCATTAACAATACTGCATCACAGCAATAGGCGAAATGTAGCACAAGAAGACCAGATAAGACCACCAAAATATCTGGGTCATCACAACATGTACAGTTACTCGTTTGGATGCAATGGGCGAACCTTACTCCCATGGGATCTCAAAATGTCGACAAAACAAGCGACTTCCCAAGTGCAGACTGATAGTTCCGATATCTGCGCATAAGTACAGCAGTCTACTCATCCCATTTCCTGTCCAATCAAGCTAATAATGTCTTCTTTTAAACCCAGCAATGCTGCCTAACGACTTGTAACTCATCTCTGTAATCCTTAATTTCAGCTCTTCAGCTCCCCAAATACCCTTTATCTCCAAACAGCCTACATCCTTCTGCAAGCAAATGACGGCCCCTGGAGGCCCATTTGGGACGGATGACAACCGGCTCAGCGGCTGTAAATAACGCTCATTGGAAAGCGAAATAACGAAGGGCCCAATGCGAGGATTCTAAATATCAGAAATGCGGAATTTGCACATTTACAACAAAGGAAAACCAAAAAATTTCTACAAGATTACAATTTTGGGATAAGCTTCTCCATAGGGGAGCGGTAGGACACCTTTAAAAAAAATCACTTAGGTGGTAGAACCTCTCATTCCAAACCAGTTGTGGAGCTGAGCCCATTCCGATCCATACCTTTTGCATGCCATCAGAGTTAGGAATTCTCTTCCAAAGGACAACCTGCACCGATTTAACATCGATGAAAGTGTCCACCCTAATGCCGTGTAACAGCCGGATAAACTCGGCTGATGGATTCCACCCCCTACCACATGGGTACATATACATGTACATACTGATAGTAGGACTCTCAGTTGAATTAAACTTCGATATACCGGTAATCTCTGCTCCTAAATGTACACAAAATGAACATTTTAACTCTACTAGTCTGGTATACAAGTTTCTAGCTGTCGGGATTGTTTTTGCACTGATTCTTGGATTTCATCTAAACTTAAACAAACAATGCAATGCAATCTTTTAGCTGCTCCTAACCAGCAGGCAATCACTGCCAGTCTATGAGCCGTTAGAGAAGTAATAATTTCAAAAACTACATTACTTTCAGTTAATTCACATATTCATAAGGTCGTTTCCAATATGTTTTAAACGTTTGCAATGGATTTTCAATGCAGATAAAAATCAGTGTTTCCACTCAAATTCACAAGTCGATTTCCCTGACATCTCCTGACAACCTTTCAGTCACTTCCCTGACATTCTACGTGAGATTTGTTTAAAAAAAATATGAAAACTGATGGATTTACACCCAAATTTTTATAAAAGATGGTGACTAATCAATTAGTTGATGCATACCGTCAAATTCGCTGATATTTTCACGAATTCCCTGACATTCCTAACTTTCCAGAAAGTGGGAACCCTGTTTTAAAATTCTAAACGTTTTCGACAAATTACTGTGATCAGATATCGAGACAGTTTACAACAAATCTTCAAAGTTCACATGTAGCATATGTAGCGTTCAGAGTTTGAAACTTCGTGCACTTTGAAACTTGTTTGCAATCCGGATGTGAGGGTGGACATGTGTTGCTTTAAACTGTCCGTTGTTAATCCCACGCACAGTAGCAGAACATGAGTATAGGTGTGACCCTGACTCCAGTCAACAACCTGAAGTGCAGCCATGATTTCTGACGCGTGAAATCACGGTTTTCCTCGTGATTACCCAGAATGCGTCGGGGGCATTACGCCAGGCCGACTCGCAATTCGCCTTATCTTCTCCATTTCAGCAAACCTGATAACGACGTATGCAAAAAAATGCGCAGGGGGATTAGAGGCTAATGTTAAGATTTGAATAACAATGGCCAACAGGCTTTGAAACGCCAGGCCCCAGAGGAGGATCTTAATCCCCCGCTAACGAAGTCGAATTGCAGGGCTTTAGACGAGGCCGAACAACAATTGAAAATCTGCCAGAGGATTTCTCTAAAATCAAACGACCCCCTCCCCCCCATTCACTGAACAAGAAAAAAATCGTGAATAAGCACTGGAAATACCACTACCTTCAGCATATGTCGAATGCAAAATCAGAGTTTGGACCCATTTCCATACATGGCATTGCTAAACAAACGCCAGACAATGCAGGGGTGGTGGCTTCTGAGAATTCCAGATATGGGGAGCAACCAGAAGCAGCCAATTTTGCGAAATCGCAGCCCAACGACAACGCCTGAGTGCAACCGTAACCAGAGTAACCAAATGACAGCGACTTCCGGTAATAATCGTGGCAGCGAAACGACAACTGTCCATGAAAGCGAAGAGATCAACAACATTTTTCGAGAATTCTATCGGTGTCATGGGAAACTTCAAAAATTATCTTATCACTAACCCACCAACAATTCTCCGATAACAAAAAGTACATATGACATTATAAATTCCAGTCAATAAAAGCTACATGTATAACGAAGTGAAAGATATGATAAAAAGCTATTCAAGCAATTGTTTTTGCAAACGAGGATCACGCATGGAGGAATTTAAATCAGTATCTTTTATTGACCTCATAATTTGTCCAACCACCTCCCCATCGTCGACAACATCTGGCTGCACCCCTAAAATAACCCCTAGATGTTCTTTTAGGGTTCCCACTCAAATTATCAAGTCGATTTCCCTGACAACTTCTGAGTCATTTCCGTGACATTTACATGAATTTTCTTTAAAAAATATGAAAAATAATGGATTTTATCAAAAGTTTTATAAAACATGAAAAACCAACCAATTTGCAAATGCAAACCATTTCAATTTCCAGTACACATTCACGAATTTTAACGAATTCCCTGACATTTTCATTTTTCCGTGACATGCCTTGACATTAAATAAAGCGGGATCACCGCAATCACCGTCATCACCGTCAGTCTACGAGCCTTTAGGAGAAGCGCGATTTCTCATAGTGTAAGGCAGAGCAGCGTCTAACCCGTAGTACAGCCAAATTGAACTTGCAAAACTGGATAACCCGATGTGTTATAAAACAGCAATGATGCCATCATCCGATCTACCCCCTCCGACCCAGGCAAACTTGAAAATAACCATTAATCCCATTTCAAAATTATAATATTCCATACGAAACGAGAATTCTAATAGATTTAGACAGCTTCACCATGGTCCAATGCATCGCTGCATGCAATTGGGCATAATTGGGCCTGTAGTGGCGTGCAATGGCGTCATAACTCATCAGCCTTTGGGCCATTAGTCAAGGAATTACTCGATTTCTGTGTATTCGTAATCGTGTTTCCTGCCCGTCCATATCGACAGCGTGGACGTCCGCAGGCCCTTGATTGACGGTCATAAGCGAGGCCGAAATATCCCAGAGATTAGCTGAAAACCTGCGCTGAGGAAGTTGGAAAGACAGATAAAACCACAGGAGCATTTTCAGCTTAACTGGGCCCTTTCGGAAAGAAAAGAAATAAGGAGGATGTAATGGAGAAAAACACGCCAGACGCTGCATTCGTGTTCAATAAGAACAAACGGAAACCAATACTTATTAGGTTGAAAGCAAGCCGTGACAAGTCCAAATGAAAGAGAATTAAGCTAAGAAAACCAATAATAAACGGTGACTGCTGCGGCACGACTTTCAGGCCTGCTCCACCTACAAACTGAGGTGGAAAATATACACTCTCCATCATTTGAGTGCAGTGGAGCATTTCCTGCGCCAATTAACGAAAACCAATAAGAGCTTTTCCTGTTTTAAAGGAGGCAAAATCGCACCAAGACGTCAGATCTCGCCTCCAATCATGCAAAACAGATTTCACGCTCTGTTTAACCTCTGACCTTCGACGACCTTCCTTGACCCGCCAGGTTCGGGGTAGGAGAAGACGCTTTTCTAATAATTCCCGAACGTCATTCCATTGAAAACGCATATCAGCAATATTTACATTGGTAGTTTATTTGGTAGTTCACTTAAAACGACCCTTTATGCAAAATAGTTAAACATACACGACACACATGAGGTATGAGGTAGGAGAAGACGTTTTCCCCCTTTAATATTTAATTAACGCCATTCCATTGAAAAAGTCATATCAGTAATTTTTAAATGTGTTGATTTATTTCGCTTATAAGATTAAATTTTTCCCTTCCTGTAAAATGGTTGAACAATAATATTTTACACATGTAGTACTAAGATAGTTTACTCGAGCAGAAAAACGCGCGAAAATGATATCCAATCACTCACGTATCTAAAAACATAAAAGCGTTATTTTCTTGAGTGCTCAAATTGGTTTAACAGTAAAAGGCAGCAGTACGAGTGCTTTTTGCAATCATATTACTGTATTAAGCTGGCCCCAACAGATTTAAATTAAATAGTATTTCGCTTCGAAGTATTACTTCCTCACCTTTTAAGTGTTATTATTTTGAGGTATCAGGCATGTTAATTCTCTTCAATCTTTTTTTTTTCTAAAAATGTTTCCCGATTCGCAATTACTGTACATGCGCAACCCTTTATTTTCAAAAAAAAACGTTTTAGATATTATATTAACTGTCACTTGCTAATTATTAAAATACACAACTATGTACAGAAAAACATGTTCTCATCATTGTTTCCTTTCAACAATGCCGATGACGTATTTTTCTACTGCTAAAAAAATTGAAGTATATTTCAACTCCAAAAGAGTTGATAGACCCATACATGTACACGTGATTTCCATTTAAATCCTCAAGTCGATTTCCCTGCCATTTCCTAACATTTTTTTAGTATTTTCCCTGAGATTTTACATGAAAATTTAAAAAAACAAAATAAGAAAAAAGATGGATTTCACCACAAATTTATACAAAAGATTATGACTAATCAATTGGCAGACGAAAACTATTTCAATTTCATTGAGATACGAGGTAAGTGTAGGGTATTATAAATAGAAAAGTTACACCTAAGCTAGTAATGTAATGTTAACAATAGCTGCCCATAACCTCCAGGCAATCACTGCCAACATACGAGCTGCTAGGAAAAGCTCACTTCTATCATCAAACAAACACTTTCAGAGAAGTAAGGATGACAGAAAAACAGAACCTAATATAACTTTTCGGTCCTTATTCCCAACATGGACGAGGAAACACACTAGAGCAAACAGACGCCTCGAGAACCTCAATAATTGCGTTAATTTTATCAGAGGGGTCAGCACTTCAAATTGGCCAAAAGTGAGGCAAAAATGCATTTCAGTGAAAAACTGGGGTCTGCAGACGATTACGTGGATACCAAACACCTGCAACAGAAAGGCGAAGCTCCCTCGGGAACGCCTTAGAGAGAAAACAGCTTCGAACAACAGAGTTGGACACAAGACGAGACTTCCCAGTTATTGTCCTCCAATAATGGGAATGACACAAACTGGACGTTAATGGAGGACAACAAAAAAACACCCAGAGAAGAGCAACAACAGAAACGAACCACACTTATTTTAATTAGATTCGGGCTTTAATTAGCACCAATCTGTCGAGCAACATGGTTTCCAATAGAACTTTCGACAACAACACCCAAACTCGTACTGTACATGCATTTCCAGGTAGAGGTCATTGAAAAAACACTTTCCGAAAATATTGCTTGCTGACAGAACTCGAACCACATTGTTTATGACGCCACAGACATGGAACAACAAAATCCTTGCTACAACATGGTGTCCCAAATTACTGGGTGTCCACCGGATTTGGTTTGGCAAACTCCATGACTTTGCAATGACTTTTAAAAGACTTCAGAAGAGCATTTTCTATGCCTATTAGAATATTTGGTCGATAAAGTTTCAAATGTGATTTTCAGTAACATTCTCTAGCATAGTGATGGATGACAAATGAATAATTTTAAACATTTTTATTTCGTGAATCCATCAAAGTCAAAAGATCAATGACCTGAATTTTATTTCATAACTTTTCCATGACTTCCATGGCCGGTAGACACCCTGATTTAGGTTCAATTAATGTCTATAGGTGTGTCATGGAACCCCAGTGGATTTAATGAACATGTTGGGAATTGAGTTTCACTACCTTATAGTTATTGACTTTTGGGACGATTTGAACATCTAAAAATGTCATTCATACCGTATATTTTGCGGGATTTGATGCCTTTAATTCGAAAGTTTAGTAAATTTCCAGATTTCCTTGAAAATGGCATTTATCTCCTGGTTATATCGATGGGATAATGGCAAACTCAGTAAGAGAGGTTGTGCAATTTACAAGGACCTGCTAAAAGCGTTACACTCCAATGATATCTACGCTTACTGATAATCAAAAGTCAAGGAGATTCCCCGGCAAACACATAAACGAAGCAATAAAAGCGAAACGCCATAATTCGTCCTTAACTAACAATCAATTCGCCTTCGCAGCGTTTCGCTGAGGATTATTTGGCCCTTTGCTAACATCCAAACATTTGGCTGATGAGTGGCCCGGTGAAACCACTTCACATAAATCTGCCCAAAAAGCTCAATTTTCTGCAAATGTTAAGTGGACGCAAAGTCGATTTGTCGACAAACAGCACTCCGGCTAATGCGAATCAACCAGATTTTCCTCCACAATAAACTCATTTCTGTAAATTATACGCTGTATCAATAAATAGAAAATGACGTCGAGTGTTTCATCAGCGCCATTCAGAAGGCAGAAGAGCCTATTTATTTACGCTCGTATTGGGAGTTGAGATAGATACCCAAATTTAAGCTTACAAAACGTTCAAATATATTTACTAAATTGCTGATGACTCACTATCACATGCATTCTGGCGAGATATCATAGATTTCCAAATGGAATTTGGAATCCCAAATTTTACAAGATAATTGTGCAAATCGTTTGCAAAATGAATAGCTTACTATAAATCTATTAATCAGAGTAAAATTAATAAACTGGTTTTGTAATTTCAGGCACATCCTGAAGCTTTAACGACATTCCTTCTAATATTAAAACCTTTTTTAACAGGGCATCTAATGGATCGGTTATTGCAAATTCTATGATTTATTATTGGGCCGCTCAAGTTTTGTCATCACTAAGTAATAATTTTCCGAATGATTACGAGGTCATTTTTTGAGTTGGAGTTTCTGGATAACGCTAACATAGAGGGGGTAACATGCTGACATAATATTCGAACGTCCCACAAACTGATGGAAAATACACTAATGTAGTTGGGGTTGAAAAATATCGACAATGTAGGGATGTTAACAAGAAAGCCCGATATAAAACAGGAAACGTATACGAATCGAGCAATTCATTAATATGCCGAAATGTGTGCCAGCTTTACGTTATTAAGAGCACACCTAACACAACTTGTTACAACCTAAACCCTGTTTTGCATACGCGTTTTGAAGCCAGAAACAAAATTAGAAATCGGGGTAAAACCCCGCAGTTATAGTCGTGCCTATAACGCACAAAAAAGTAATCAATACAGTAAAATATGTACATCAACAGCGAGGCAAGAAATGAGCCTCTGGATCAAGGCGCCATATGCTTCACAATCCATTTGCTCACGTGTAATACATGCCTGGCAAGTAAATAATCGTGGTGTAAGTTTCGCTCCAGACATTTGCATAAGACGGCGAAGAAAAAAAATATTTCTTATCGACTGAGGCTCGTACGTGTGCAGGCTTAAATACGCCTACGAGCTCAACTTTTGCCAGCTCCTAAAGATAACGTTTCAAATTGAATAGGATGCTAGACGAGCAGATAGATACCTCGGAGTGTTTTGGGGGAAATCTCTTATGTGGACCAGGATAGGATAGAATGCTAGCAGCATGAATCACCTGCCATGTATGCCATTGAAACTGGGACTAAGCTGGTATGGGGCTGGATAATTTCCAACATAAGAACTGTATTTCATTATTTCCTTCCTTTTCACTTTGATAGAACTCAACATTTCTGAAACGGTTTTCTTCAATCTTGGCGAGCAGCAGTTTTTCCCAGCCAAAGTTAAAAACTTGATATTTCGATATTGTTGAAAATTATTAAGATATAGGACAACTTAAAAGAAACCGACATTGTTGACATTACCTCCACATAAACTGACATGGCTGACTGGGCTTACGGTTGTTAGTTATTTTTCTGTTGTCACATAAACTTCACCTTGTTTGTATTAATGGCTATGCCTTTTGTTTTTATACATTATTTTCATACTGAATATTTTCCATTTTTGAACTGATTAATTATTAATATTATTATTCATATTCCATTTTGTAATTGTACTTCGGCACATACAAGAATTATTACAAGTTTTTATTACTAGCGTGTTTACAACCTGTTCTTTTGAAAATTAGGGCTCTTTTTGGAAGTATTGATGACGGTGTCTACGATTTTCAGGCATTTCTACAAAAATTGTAACCAATTTTAGAAAAAGTCACTTTGTAGGGTGTTTTACATAAAAATGAATTTAAAACTGAAAAGGTGCAGTATCACGAAAAAGTCCCAGTATTTCCAGGTTCTCAGAATATTTAGCTCAGTTCACGTCCTGTATCAACTACACTACTTATACACAAAATCATCATTTTCCCTGCATTTTTAAACAAAAAATATTCCTATGTGATACGGGTTCTCTGAGAATGCCCCAAACATTGTTTTGGGCATTACTGATGATTTACTTAAGAAATGGCCTCGAAATATTTCCATATTCCCAGGGGTGAGGTTGTTGGGTGGTTGAAGGAGGACTTTTCAATGTCATTATACCATGCTGGTCCAATCACCTGTTCTCCTGTGGCTTTTGTACCCTACCCTGACCTATTATGACCTTATCACTCCTCCACCACTCTTAATCCATCCGGTCAATATTTTTCTACTCGTCATTAAAAAGCTTATCGACTAATGTCTTCGATCATGGGCAGTGTAACAGAAGGATTAAACCCATTCAACAATAATAACAAATGAATGGAGTAGGCATAGCGATTTCCATTTCACTATCTGGTTAATGAGGACTTCAGAAACCACAACGGGCCCCAACGTAATATTCTCGTTAGTCAAATTAGAGCCGCTGAAAACCGAAGTACAATCGTAGCAAAAACAGTTGAAACCCCATCAGACAATGCTGAAGCAGGAAAGTCATTGCTGAATAATTAACTGCGTCTTTTATCTGGCATCGGATATAATAAGCCCAATTCATCAAGGTTTGCTTTGTAGAGAGACAGATACGCTCCTCGAGCTGAGTTTTAAAAATTGAAACCTCAAACCTTTGTTTTGATAGCGAAAATAGCGAGGGGAAAAAATATGTTCGGCAGAAAACAATAAAAAAGCCAGCGTAGGAGCACGCAGCTCTGGCAATAAACGAAATTTAAGTGAAAGTGATGCCAGCAAAACATGACATAGCCATCAATAACTGGATAAGGCAAAATGCGGGCCTAAACCCTGGGCTTTGGTGCAACGAGCATCGGCGATCAATTCTGACATCCCTAAACACGAAGGCAATTTAACTGCATTAAAAATATGAAGCTGGAGTGTAATCAAGAATGCTTAAATTGAAAATAAAACCACTAGCAGCAGCGCTAATGCGGCGCTGGAGCGAACATAAAGGAGCCAAATAAAACATGAAACATTGAAATCATTAGAAAACACCAGTCTATGGACCATTACGGAAACTATGATGGGCTGGTGATGATGATTTAATGAGTGCTTTTCCGTTTTGAATCGTCCATTTGTCGTAATTCATTTTCCATAAATGGCAAACCTTTCGCCAATTTTCGATGGCTGAAAGGGTCCCGAGACCATCGTAAACAGGGCTTTGACTCCCGAATCACCCTATACAGAACTCATTCATTTCATCGTTTCTAAACATATAAGCATTACAAACTACCTTTGAAGATACAGGGTTGGGCAGAAATAATTGGACAATTTAATTTTTTTTTAATTTGGCGCTGCTTCAACCTTTAAGAAGGTGGTAGCTCATAAAATACCGATGTCTAGAGGGGTTCTTAGCATTTAGTTTGTGTGAAATTACTTTAGAAAATGCTCCAGGTCAGTCATTTATGGTAACGTGGGATCATGGTAGAGAAGAATTAATTAGCCGATTTGAGATGAAAAAACCTTCAATAGCTATTAGTGATCGTTAGAAAATTTGGATACACTACGCATTAGGCTACTCCCTGTTCCAAATGTGCACAAAACATGCATATTGTATATTTTCAAATCAACTGCAGGGTTCCCACTTAAAATCTCATGTCCAATTCCCTGACGCTCCCTGACAACTTTTCAGTCATTGCCCTGACATCTTACATGTGATTTTTCAAATCGGTAAGAAAAATGGTAGATTTTGTCCAAATTTTTTATCAAAGATGATGACTAATAATTGGCGGATAAAAACTACTATCTCCATTTTCCTCACATTTTCACGAATGTCAGGAAAACATTTTCACTTGATATTACCCGATTTTCCCTGATTTTAAGAAATTGGGAACTTAACCGAACATAGCCGAATATAACCTAAATACGCAATTTCCTTTTTAGCTGCCCTCCGCCAGGCAATCATTGCCAGCCTACGAACTGTTAGGAGAAGCCCACGAACAGGATTAAACTGAAAACGGACACTCATCGATACAACCATTTGTAACTTGAAAATGACACTTGAGAAGTTAGAAAGACCCATTCCATTGATACAACTTGGCCCATATTTACCTGGAGGTTTTGTAACAAATTTGCCTACAGTGTTCTCTTCAATATTAAACTATTCCTGTAAAGTAACATGTAAAATGATTTTTTTTCACAATGTTTGAGTAGCATTGTCTTAAAGAAGTTTTCAATATGCCCCATTTTATTATTGCCTTAGGACCCCTCCCCACTCATGACCACTACATGTAGGTGGGTCTCAAATGCTTGCATTCTTAATAATGGTTCGTGGTCTGAAAAGTTTAAGAACCACTGGGCCAGCTCGTATAACACTAGACAAAATCAAAAATTCGACTCCAAGACCAACATGTTAGAAGTGCTGTCACAAATGAGCGCCATAACTCCCGATGCCCGGGAGCTAATAATATATGGAAATGTCATTAAAAACGGGAGAAAACGAATTTTTGCCAATCCGAGATGAAATAAAATTAAGGTTTTCTCACTGTTTGGCGTTTACTTGTTGCTATTTAATTGCATTGTTCCGAGCAACGAATCATTACGAATGCAAATGGGACCCAGAAATGACAAAAAAAGCAAAAATCAGAAAGCGTCAACCAACCAAGGCATTTGCAGAGGGGTGTTTGGCTAACCCCACCCCTACCCAAAAAATTGGATTATTATTAAATAGAAAGCAAGAGCGATTTGAGCTCGGGAAAAGCCTGGAAAACAAACAAACTCAGAGATGAAATTCACGTTCACAGTTTGCTTGACTTAATGTCTCATTAACGAAACAACGTGTGCCTCGATGAACAATTCATTATTCATACACGCGGAGAAGATGACATTTGAAACGTGCGAGGGAAGATTGTAGAAAAATCTACGAATAAGCAAGAAAAAAATGCTGGTTGAAAATTATGAGAATATGCAATAAAAAAATGGGCGGAAGCCTTGCAGCAGCTTGTTTTGAAACGACGTTCAATCATGGAAAAGCTATGTAGTCATCTTCGAGTTAATTACATGTAGCCGAGGACCTGCCAAAACAATTACGCAAAACAAACACGCCATATTGCATCGCGCATGATTAAATCGTTTGCATAATCAAAATACTCAACAAACACAATCAATTATGCTCGAATGACGATTTCAATCCAAAATCAGCAAAGCGAAGACTGCATTGGCATATGAAAAAAAATTGAGACATGGCCGGCGTACATGTACTGAACTGCGATGGTTCAAATAGATTTTACGGTAAATCTTGGGTAGGATAATACATGTATTTGTCGCCATAACCCAGTAGCATGAATTTGAAAACAGCAAAGGTTAAGTTAACAGTGATTTAAAAAAAATAAAAAATCAGATGAAAGCAAAATAAAGAATGGAATGTGTAATTTGTTGATCGATTATTATGCATGACCATCATAGTTTCAATTCAATTCACTTCAGTAGCCTACTGTCAGCAAAGAAATTCCATGTGGTAGGGGATATAAAATCGCCAATAAACATCATGCCTCTGCCTATACCCTCTTAAGGGACGCTCAAATATTACATTCAAATTCTCAAGTCGATTTCCCTGACATTCCATTACAACCTTTCAGTCATTTCCCTGACAATTTACATGGGATTTAAAAAAAAAAAAAATGGATTTTATCCCAAATTTTTATAAAAGCTGACGACTAATCAATTGGCGGACACAAACTATCAAAAATTTCCCTAACATTTACAGGAATTTCCTGACTTTCCAGTAAGTGGGAACCTTGCCTTATAGCCATACCTCATCAGCCTAGGTAGTAATTCCAGTCCACTCAGAGGCTAGTCAACTCGGTTTTTGAACCACTCTTCCCAAGTCGTTTTTGATTTCGGAAAAATATCTCCAAACCGTCATAAAATGTCAAAAACGTTGGAGTCGGTGAAAAACAGCTTTGGTGCGCTGCCGTTCAAGTTTTATGGTTGTGGTCGTGGACGCCAGCTTGCAACCTAAGACGGTCATCATGAGTGGGGGTGTGGAAAGAATGGTCCCCTGCCCCCAATCATAGTTTGCAGGTTCGTACCCAACCAGGACCCGTAACCATAGTAGCGCCAAGTCGTAACGGCCCTTTTTCCCTCGCTGGTTAACCTCTGACGATGTACCTCCTGTAATCGTCATTAATTTGGCCTTTTCAACTCTTGATGTGGCTTTTATATTGAGGAAATCCAAACACATTTCAGAAATTGGTCCCCATTTCACTGCCTTTTACGTTTATTGACAATTTTACAGTCGTCTACGCTTCGTGCTTCGATTGATGGGGGAAGATCAAAGTTTACCCACTGCGAGATAAGAGGCAGGGATGGAAAAATTCGGCGACAATTTCAAACTAGCAAAGAAATCAGCCATGGCCATGGCCAAATGCCCCACTCACAAGTCAAATCTATGATTTGCAAACGACACATTTGTGAATTTTGCAACAGCCCGTTAACGTTGACTTCTCGTAATGGACTTTATAATAAAACATGTACATGTACATCTACTGTATACCGATGGTGCACTACCAACTGCAAGTTTAATCAAATCAAATCTGCGTATTGTGAGAACTATCAAACTTGCTTTTCTTACTTACAAGCCGACGGAAACGACTAGCTGGTCATTGATAAATTGTATTCGAAAAACCTAAAAGACAGATTTTTGCGAAAATACAATTTAAACTCCTCGTCTATTACACTGTCAATATAATAATTATCTGACAATGGTAGCCTTACTTGAGATACAACGAAAGTTGGCGAGACAGGGTTCCCACTCAAATTCTCAAATTCCCTGTTGACATTCCCTGTCAACCTACCTTGACATTTTGCATTAGTTTAAAAAAACCTAAAAAAATGACAGATTTTATCCCAATTTTCTTATTAAAGATCACGACTCAGCAAATGGCTAATGAAAACTATCTCAATTTCCCTGACATTTCCACGAATTCCATGACATTGCCTTACACGTTTTTATTCCGCTGACATGCCTTGATTTCCCTGACATTCCAGAAAGTGGGAACCCTGATGGGTTTCGCCAACTTGAAAAAACGCAATTGCGTTCTTTTTGCAATATCAGGGTGTCTACAGGATTTGGTATTGCAAATTCTATGACTTTTCCGTGACTTTTTCATGATTTCAACAATTTATTCAATCCCTATTTCAGTTTTACGTCTTCGATAAATAGCGATTTTCATAAACATCCCATACAAATGTGACGACATGATCGTTGAGCAAAAAGTTTTTTTTTGCGAACCTAGATGACAAAAGATTAATTTTAACCTAAATTTTTATTTTGTGAATCAATCTGAGACAAGAATTCCATGACCCTAACGAAAATGTCACTACTTCCATGACCGGTAGAACCATTAATATGGCACGCCTTGAATATAGAACCTCAAGGATTGAAATGATCCAGGTCAGACCAAGTTTGACTTCGTTTCTCGTCTTCTTCCAGCACAATGAACGCCGTGTTGCATTGTTGTTGTTGTTAACTAACTTTGCTCCATCGCTTCGGTGTCAACAAACGCTCCAATAAGTGGCATTCCATCAATAACCGTTACACCGAAAATCCTTTACCTCTCACTCTGGTCTCTCCAGACAATGCTCATTGTCATTACTGCCAACGGAAGTTGGTTTAGCAATGCACATGTTGGGCTCCCATGAGGGGGTTAAGGAAGTGGGGGATAAAGTGATGGAAGGGAGCCACTACAGATCGTTATTCCATTGAGTGGCTTATTAATTGTCAAAGTGGATGCGAGGATGAGCCCTTGGCATCCAACGCAGCCGGTGGATGACCAGTGGGGACAGGGAGGGAAGGGGAGGACGAAGGCAAAGAGGAGATTCAGGAAGTCTGCAACAACAAATTCAAAATAAACGAAAACTGATCCTTGGTTCACTACATGTACCTTTAATCTCTGCCGAGTTGCTAGAGTTGTAAATCAAAATTTGAGAACGAAGGACTACAATAGGAGGAGTTCGTCTATTCTTTTCAACTTTGTGGGGAAAGTAAAAAACGCAAAACGAGATAAAAAATATTTCGCTATTCCTTTTGATGACATTTTTTTCATCATAAGCAGTTCAGCTGTTGGTAGGGTCAGTATCATACTGATGCTGATTTCCATGACATTCCCTGAAAACCTTTTACATCATCGAAAACAAAAAAGCGGTGAAAACTGACAACATTTCTTTTGGTGGTATTTTTCATCATAAGTAGCTCAGATATTTATAGAGTCAGTATCACACTAAATAGTTCACACTGATAACTTTTCAGTCATGTTCCTGACATTTTATGTGAGATTAAAAAATAGGAAAAATAATGGATCTTATCCCAAATTATTATTAAAAAATGATGAGCAGTAAATTGGCTGATAAAAACCCAATTTCCCTGATTTTCCAGAATATAGGAACCCTGCATTATAAAAAACCTCAAAGGGTACGTGATCCAGATTTGCATAAGTTATCACTCAAAATCTCAATTCAATTTTCCTGACATTCCCGAACAATCTGTTCAGTCATTTTCCTGATATTTCACATGCTTTTATAATGTACATGTATAAGAAAACACGATGGATTTGCTCCCAAATCGTTATAAAAAGATGATGACTAATTTCCCTGACATTCCCAAATATTTTATCGAATTCTCCGACATTCCTTCACACTTTCCCCGACTTTCCAGAATGTGGGAACCCTGCTTTTATACTTCATAACTACTTTTTATGAGCTAAAATTCACAGTTTCTAGCTCGTTCAATTGGTAAGTTTTTTGGTGAATGATTAGATCATCATTAATATGCGGGGGCTTGGACATGCAGACGAATTATGACAATATTTCAAAGTCCCCTTGCTGATCTCATACATTCGAATTATTGTCTTACAAAACCAAAAATCCCGAAATCAATGATTTCTTCAATCAGTCGTTCCATTACACATATTTAAAAACTTTCTGGGAAAAGCAATGAAAGGGAGGCCCGCCATTTTTGGTTTCCTATTCGGCTTCCTGATTCCATAGCATCATTTTTTCAATTGTCAGATTTCCTGAGGGGAGTATTTCCAAGAAGCTATTCAGGAAGTGGGGAAAATGGCGATGTCCCATCACGATACAGCTTCAATCTCCTTCGTTTTAAGCATTTATTGGGACTCCAATAAACGCCTGTCCACGACCAAGGACCAGGAGTGGCTCTATGGGACAATGTCCCCCAAACGTCCCGAAACCCTGTCGAAATCTGGCATCTTTTCGGGAATTTCTTGAAAGGTCGAGAGACGTATAACAAACCGGCAACCAATCTGCGATTAGAAGTAGGAGCGAACTAGAAACCCCCATGATTTATCGTCTCATAAACTACCCATTTCTCCAACTTCCATAAATCATCCAACGAAATTTCCTGCGTGCAACATCAATTTGGCGGGGAAAAAACACAGGGAGATGCGAGGAACGGTTTATACAAACACGTTGGGAGAACAAGCCAGATTATTCGATAAACTCCCAGGAGAAAAATCAGTCAAAATTAAAATGGATAACCCGGCCTGCACCGACAGGTGACCTAAATTTGGCCATCACATTCATGGATTAGCTTCTGACAATGTCAATTGACAGAAGGATTCAATTTGATGGAAAACCAATCTCCAGAGTCTCTGCAACGGCATTGGTTTGTTTTCAAAAGCCTTCAAGAAGGAGTTCGCAGATACCAGCTTATGCTTCCCAAACTTTTTCGTTCAGTGCACAAAGCCGCTTCTCAGAAAGTTCTTATTACCCAATTCAGGTAAAATATTCGTAATATTATCAAGTTAATCTAATATTTTGCCACTTTTAGAATACAGGTAAACACTGACTGACCACTTTGTTTAGAGTACCGCTTATTTTACACTTGCAAGGTAAATTTTAATGTGTATACATGGCGTGTTGTTTCCAAAAGAAAAATCATCAACCCGATTTTCGATACTTTTTCAAAGTTTGTTATGCTGGGATCTGTACCATGCACCAGGAAACAAAAGTCTTAGAAGTAAATTTTGCTGACATTCCCTGACATTTTGACGAATTTTCACGAATTCCCTGATATTATTCCCTGACTGACCAGACAGTGGGAATTCTGAATTACAATAAGGGGCCGTTCAAGTTTTGTGTCATCACAGAATAGCAATTTTTAGCAACATCCTCTACCGAACGTCATACACCATACTGATAACCTGATCATTGGTTAAAAAATGCCATTGGCGAAATTTTTTTTGCAAAACTGATTGACAAATAATGACTTTAAAACCCACATTTTTATTTTGTGCATTAACTCCATGAGCCTAAACTGAGTTTCATGACTTTTCCAAGACTTTCATGACTTCCATGATCGATAGAAACCATGATTGTGGTTTATTTGGATTAACATGAAATTATGTTTGATTTTTTTGTTTAGTTTAGTTTATTCAATTTGAAAACAATGAGGCCTTATTTCAATCATGTAGCATTGATAAACTAAGGGGAAAGGGGCATTCCATCCAGAAACCATCATTTCTATTACTAAGACGGGCCATCATAGTGTGGTTGAGTTTGTAGTTCTCACATTTACATTTTATTCTTGGACTATTAAAACTGTGCGACTATGTAGGACCGATACAAAATCGGTCAACAACAAAAGTTAGGAACAGTTGAACGATTAAAAATCATGAAAGTTTATATGAAACTACCATCATGGCAGCCTAAAAGACATGGAAGAACAAGGCAGCACTTCCATCGCATCATCCAAAGTCTTCAAATAGGAGACATTGGGCTCTTTTGAGGCAACAAATCTGCTAGGGGTTTGACAGCGTAAGCGCATTACTCTATCGGTAGTAAGTGAAGTTTAACGATATTCGACCGTCTCTTCAAGGCCCCAGCCATTTTCCGAAGCGCCGTAATCGCCTGCTCAAGGTTTTTGCATTTTCTCGAAGCACTTTCATTATCTTTTCAACGTTGTTATTGTCATGTCCTTAAGTGCTGTCATTTCAGCGGACTGTCGCGAGTTTAAAAACACTTTCATTGTCTTTTCAAGGTTTCTACAATTTGCCAACTTAATAGAATATCATTGTCCAGCGGGACCATCCATATACGAATTCCGCCATAAAAGCAAGTATTGAAGCTTTTGGAAGGGAAGAAAGGGTTGATGGAACATATAATTTGGGCATGTACGGAACTCTTGACATGCCCAACTCTTTCATGAAGTTTACGAGGTCCCATAAAGTCTGTGATGCCAGATAGGGGAAAATTAAGTGATTAATTACAATTACGGTTAGTCTTCGACTCGAGTTGGTGCATTACAATTTTTCTAAGCTTTGATTTCAGGGTTCGGACTAAAATTTAGAAAATCATTTCATTGATTCTCTCTGACCGACACAAGTAAATTTACCTGACTTACGAACTGGAAAAAACGCTGCAGGCGAAATTTTTAGAAAAAAGAAATTTAAATAAGAGGTCAATTAGTATTACATGCACAAATACAGGGAATATCGCAACGTCATTTGCGACATTGAAAAGTTCACAATGATGGATTTTAGCTTTTTTCTTTAAAAAAGTTAGTACAAGTAACATTAACGGAACGCCGTATGCACATTTTCTGAAAAGCCCTAGTGCAAATACATATACATGTAAGTGGACTGTACAATTTCTTAAAAAAAAATAGAAAAATAATAGGCCGAATAATGACAGTTTAGCCGAAGGCGTCATTTTTTTTTTTTGAAAAACTGGCTCTCTAAACATTGATTTAGTATACACCATAGACGAAATTTTTGAAAACTGCCATGTTAAACTATTCGCAAAAATCATAAAATTCTGCCATCAAAAGACATTTCTCCGACTTTCCCTGTCACACCAGCTTAAAACGGGGTTTTCCCTGACTCCCTGACCATTTTTACCTTTCCTGACTTTCCTAGTCAGTACGATCCTTGGATTTCCTGAGTACAAGATAAGCGTTACAGGAGTCATCCATGCATTATACGAAGTAATTAAACGCATTCTGTATAATTAAAAAGATTAGTAATTTACTTCTATATTTAATTTTTACTTAGCCACTTACAGTAACTACATTCGTAAGTAATCGTGTTTTAGAAGAGACAAACAATCTGCCCCAGCTCACTTCCATATGCTGCATTTATCTTTTATTTAGGCCATGTGCATGCACGGCGTGCCTAAAACCTTCCTGAGCAATGCTAGCATTAGATCAAAGTTCAAGCATCTGTTATCACTTTTCCTGTTATTGCCATCCACGTGAAGCCAACATTTGCTATCAGCTGAAAAAGAAAACATGTCGAAAAATGCCAAGATTCGAATCGCAACAACCGCAATTTTGACGACGGTAATGCCCTGGTAATCGGCTTCATCCCTTCTGCATAATCGGATTTTGCTATCTATGACAATAGGTCGGTTAGAAAAAAAGCAAAGTGCAGTAAAAATGCTAAAAAATAAACTTAAGTGGAACGAGAGGAGACCTCTGGCGGACTCGAAACATGAATAAGCATAGGAAACTGCTAAAGTTGCCAAGGAAAAAAACTAGACAAGCTTTGTTACCAACTGTCAAGATTTTAGATCTTGTTAAGTTTAATAATATACCCTGTTTCGGGTTAAGAGTGGTCAATTCCACTCTGCCATCTATCGACATTATAAAGGCGATTTACAAGTTGTCAACTGCTCTGCTGTACAGGAACGAAGTCCTCCCAAAAATTTGACTGTGATTCCTCATATTGCGAAATATCCCTAGTGTATTTATTAAGTGTTTTACGATATAAATTTATCAAAATTTAAAACTTGCCCAAAAATGACATCAATAATAATTGCTGTGAAATAGAATACGATGCAATACACACACAGCACAAAATTCTTTGTTTTCATTAGAAATTAAAGATGGCGTATTAACATTTTTTGGGAAAAACTTTTCTCCCTGACGTTTCCAGATTTTACAAGACATTTCCCAGACCACACCATCACAGAAAATGTAAAAAATATGACATGTACCAATGTAAGTATTGCTATACTGTATTTATTGCTTACTACATGCACAGTGTATATCTTAACAGGAGATTTTTGGCTAACCAATAACTAGCTATGCGAAATCTGTTATTTACTGTTTTTCTATGACTTTTTCAAAACGTCTGGGGGAACCCTCATCAAGACATTCATATATCAAACAAGCGATGAGGTTCAAACCGTCGATCAGAGGTCAGAGCTAAACTGTCCACTCTTCACCTGATACAGGGTGAAACACGTATGATACAAAAATGATTTTTTTCAACGTTTCTACCCCTTGTAGTTACACCGCAAAAGCTAGCTGAGCCAATGCAGAATAGTAAAGCCATTCAGACGCCCTGGAAGCAAATAAATACGCAGCAACAAAACAGAAACGCCTTTAGCTGCCTCTTGTTTGGTAACAATTCGGCGAAATGGGAAAAGCATTTGGACGCAGTGCCATCATTTCAGTCACATTCGCCAAATTTACGAGGACGAACTCACTCGGCGTTATGAGCCAGTGCACCTTGAAGACTTCTTGGAAGCAACCTTCTCAACACCAGCCAACCTGATTTCTTAAAGAGTTCTGAGAACGCTTTTTCTGGCACTCTTTAACTCACCCGACAAGCTGCCTGGGAAATCATGTACTAGCTGCTGTCTGCTCAATTCAATTATCAATGGCAGCAAGGACAATCAACGAAAAAAAAGACATTTCAAACTTACAGTACAATCGTCCATAACTTGTTCAAACTCCAGAGAAAATCCTTATTCTCCATCTTAGGTATCAAGCATGCAGTGTTGCAACCCAATTACACAGTCAGGTTCACTTATTCAGTATGGGTAAGTAGTAATAGTCAACACGTTCTAGCGACAAATTAGGGAGTTTGCCTTAGTTACACTGTATCAATATCGCGTTGCTACTGCATTACGTCTTGCATATTTTTATATCAGGACTGTCCATTACACCTATAGTAAGGAGTGGTCAAACAAAATGTTGACTAGTCTAGTTACCATGTAAATACTGAAAGTCGCATTCCACACATGGTAATTTACAGTATTTGAGACCTTCACTCGGTTACGTACCTAAGGTACATCATGTTGCAGAATCATGATACAGGGTGAGCATAAACTCATTACGCAATACATTAAAAATGCCATATCAGGCTGTAAAGCAGTACGGAGGTCGAATTATATAGGAAATATAGGAAAAATGAAAAAAATATAAGAAGAACATAGGAATTTTTTTCTAAAAAAGTCAGTAAATAACTGCAGTTTAGAGCGTTTCCTACTTTTTAATTGTAATTGCTCAAAGGTTTGTGGCCAGTTGGTACGTAATTTTTAACATTTTTTCACATGTAAATATGAGACTTTTGTTCACATTTCTTCATATTGCAAATATCTGGTTTTTTTTTCTAAATTTTCACCAAATATTTCAGAAAAAAATTTAAATTTTCACCAAATATTTCAGAAAAAAATTTAAATTTTCATGAATTAAATAAACAGAGGTTCTCAAACTTTGCCACAACCAACTTAATTTTAGAATGGCAGACTTTTG
>JAQGAF010001483.1:0-30525 GCA_034687865.1 Kryphioiulus occultus
GATTGAATTACAAGCCAATCCGTCCCATTATGAAAAATTAAGTTTTCACTTTTATAAATTTCGAAAACTTGGCAAGTACAATAGTAATGTTATGAATGGTTCCAAGAGGCTCCATCATGTTATTCCATCTTTTTGATAATAATTGTAAATTTTGAAAAAAGACTGAAATTCCAGATTTTTGGACGTAGCGACTGATTGGTTGGGCCGATTTCAATTTCGTTTTCGCCGAAATTAATCATTTTTAATGGGCTTTAATTTAAGATATCATAATGTTTGGGTTGCCATTTAAAATGTGTAAGTTGGGGTCAATAGGGGTCAGGTGGTGGGTCACTGCCAGTTGAGAGTATTTTACAAATGGTTCACCCTACGTTTGATAAACATTCCCCCAAACATGATTTCTCAACCTCATACCGTTTTGTAATAATCAAGGTGGAAAGTTTAAAAAAAACACCCTGAACACCTTGAACAAAATTTTCCCTGATTTCTTTTCGTAATTTCGTTTACAGAATTGGTTGTCATATCTTGAATTTTGTGCTGAGCAATAACTAGTTATGCAAAATCTGGTATTGATTTTTTGAATTTCTTTTGAATTTTTAAAAGCAAGTCAATTTAACCTGACTTTTCCAGGTTTTCCAGGTCTGGGGGAACCCTGAGAAAGCAACAGTCGAACATTCGATTAATTTAACAAAACCTGCTGGGTCATTAATCACAGTTGAAGTTGTTGAATAATCAAAGCATATAGGGTGATGTAAAAAGTCTTGTACCATTCGATATATCTAAGCTGAGGGATTGTTATTGTCTGACGATTGAACAGGATGTGAGAGAAGATTTTGAAAACAATTCCAGTGTGACCTATGACGTCAGCTTCTTACCTTGAAATTGAAATCCACAAACGTTTCCCATTTGCTCGATCAGATCAGATTTGTTATATTGAGGCTAACAATATGACATAGCGTTTCCGTTTTTCACATATACAGTGTATCTTTCTATCCATATCTACGTTTTTCATTCCTTTCAACGTATGTAGTTTATTTTACAGCAATTATCATATCATCAGATATACAGATAAGGGTTGACATTGTATAGAATGATGAAACTTGCAACGGGTTCCATTTCCATTTGCATTATACTTGTAGTACTGATGGAAATAAGTCAATCTGTATTCCAATTGTTTTGAATTTAATCGAGCGTGTTGTTCTGTAACTTCATCTGTAATTATTCCAGGTGGTTACACGACGCTCAAAGCTAACCAACAATGATTTACTACTGATCAATATTGACAATTTCATTAATTATACATTATAAGCATGACGTTAGTAATTACCATGAAACTATAAAGAACTATAATCGATAACGATCCTCTATATATAAAAAAATTAAGGCCAACGATTATCAATATTCTGGCTCATGCCTATGGATGATATTCGAAAAGCCATAAACTAAACAAACACAGGTGGTATCAATGTCGCGGCCATGAAATAATCAAGGTCCTAATGCCCTATTTAAACCCCAGAAATTCAAACGTAATATATCTCAACCAGCATTTAGTTCTTGAGCTTATACCTCACTTGGCCTCTTACCAACCAAACAAGCAAGATGACGCCCATTGCAAAGCTCATTTCCGTTATTTTGATTTTGTCTATTTTCAACATGTTCTTGTGTCATGATGTTGCAGAAGGACCATGTCCTAATCCGCCCGTGCAACAAAATTTTCATCCTGAAAAGGTGAGTTTTGATGGGGTCAGCTAGAGGGGCCATGGTCCAATGGAAAAGGTTGCATTTGTAAAAGACCATTTGTGCCATTACTCTCAAAGCAAAAACGTAGGACATTCTTTCCTTGACAATTTATTATAAAAGTTAAATTAATTTTCAGCCATGTAGCACGAGTTGTCCCTCTTACAGATCAAAAGGTTTTGAAACATATATTCTGCTATTTATTTTCAAAAGAAATTAATAAATATGACAAGAATGAAAGTGGTCAATTTTGGCACTATAGGTTGAATTTTTCACATTTATCATCTTGTGAATAAACTGCAGAATTTATAACTTTTGAAACAATAATGGATATGAATGGGCCTATTTTTTTTACATGAACCTCAACTGAATGCTAGTGGTTTAGAAAGATGAAATTAAATGAAATTCGTTTTGTCGATATTTTAATCATGTTTTTACCATAAAGAGACTTTCAAACCTGTCATATGCATGCATATTTGTAAACATTTTAGAACAACAGAGTAATGGATCGTGAAGTATAAAGTTACTTACTAGATATCAGTGAAAATTTCAAATTTTGATATGTTAATACTTTTCCTAGCACAAAATAAATAAAAAACTGGTGTTAAAATAACCGTGTTTCTAGAAATGCATCTCTAAGTTTTGAAAAGGAATTGTAAAATGATTTACTTTAATTGTGCTTCATTTACATCAGATGCGGGGGATATATGATTTATCACCTCTGAAAAATCTTGTTAGTAACACTCTGGTTTCCATCATTTTAGTTGCAGGTAGTTGCAGGGCGTTTGGTATGAAATCGCGGATTATCACAACAACAGTAAAGATAAAGCATCTGAGCACGAAAAATGCAACGCTGTGAAAATGATTCTCACCTCTAATACAACTGGTTTCATTAATACCACTTTTGTTAACACAAGGTAAGTACTAATGGTAGCATCATCCAAAACACCTTTCACCATTTCTCCCATTACGAACGAATAAAAGCCACATTTTCAAAACGGTCCTCCCAAAAGAAAAGCATATATAGGAATGATGTTTGAAATAGCATTTCAACTAAAAAATGAGCTTGTCAAACAGCCGATTTTAATAAAACACTAATTTAATTCAGAATTTAAATTTTCAACAGCAGAAGTAATTTCCAAACAAATCATACAAAAAATAATGAAATGTAGGACATCATGGCTGCTAATAGTGGACGTGGACAACTAGGTCCATATGTACACTGACCTTTATAGTAATGCTGCAGTTGACTGCAGATACATTAACTTTTTAAGTTTCAGCAGATTTAGGGTCTTAGAAAATAGCCAGTATGGCACACTTCATTGGTATTACAGTGTAATCTCTCTTTGAGAAGGAGTTAGACTGCCATCCCAAACATGTATTTTAAGCAATAGGCCTATGTTATAAATTATGCATTATCAGAAATAAATCCTAAAAGAGTTTTCAAGAAGCAATTATTTGAAATAATTTGAAATATTTCTGCTAATGCATAATTTAAGTTTAGTAAGACTTTTGATAAACCTGATATTCACCCGTGATATAATAGTGGTTTGAAAAAAGTGCATTTTTTTAATCATTAGTGGCATCTCCTTGCACCCAAAATTTAGAACAATATAGCATTTTGATTTTATTGTCATTACATGTAAATGCAGAGACAATAAAAAAGTTCATCACATCCAAGAAGGCAAAATGAATAATGAAAAGGAAAAGGCGATATGGACTCTCTACAACCGTCCAGGCAAGGCATTTTTCAAATAGGATACCATTTAACAGGATGCAATATTTGAATTAAACATATATGTATGTGCAATGACAGATCTTGAAGATGTCTACACTGGCAATGATGAATACTTTATAACGTATTACATACTGTTGACAAATTATACAAGTTTTGCTTTAACATGGACTTGCAGTGGAACAGGTGCTTATCATGCTGGTAAGAAATTAATAATAATTTCGATAATTACTCCGAACTGCCTTTTGATGCTATTTTTGATCTACATGTATAGTGAGACCAAAACTGTATTGAAAATTGGTGTTTTTCACAAAAAGTGTCTCAAAAACAACTTAAAAATTAAACAAACAAATATCAGTTAAATAGCAGTAAGTAAATAAACTAATCATGACGGTTTCGTTTGTTTAAATTGACGTTGTTTAAAATAAACAGCAAAAAAGTGAAACACTCATGTCAAAAAAGTATTGACAATGTATGGCAAACATTTCCTTACACAGACTTTTATTATATGGCGCAGCATATTCACATAGGTTCTGGTTTCAACGCTACCATATCCCATATATAATTTGCATCCGCCATAAAGTTTAACATGGAGCTGGCAGTGGTGTAGGTTTGAGGCATAATGGGATACAGTAGCGTTGGAAATCTTCATCCAGAACATATCTGAATGTGTTGCGCCATAAAATGCAATACAATTCAATTCAACTCAGTATCCTACTATCGGTAACTGAATACCGTGTGGTAGGGGGGTTAATCCAGCAACCCAATTTAATCGGCAATTACCGCCGCATTAGGGTGGATACAACCACCATCGTTGTAAAATTAAATTTCTTGAAGCTTAAGGCTGTCTTTTGGAAGAGAATTCCAACGTCTGATGGCATGCAAGAAATAAGACCAATAGTATGGATCCGAGTGGGCTCGGAGTATCGAGTATTTAATACATACAGTATTGCGTACTAATATGCGTTTTATCAGAGTAAAACTGATCACCCTGTATTTTGCCAACAATTTAAACTCACGGTTAGGCTTTTTTCAATTAATATGGTTTACAGATGATTTCGTACTACCTTCGGTCAATATTTTGATAATTGCTTACTTGAAATAAACAAGAAAACTCGAGTCTGCATTCTAGAAAAGAAAAATCATTTCACATGGCTGATACTAAACTACAGGGTGATCAGAATGTCTTCTCTCATTACAAAAAATTAATTCTAAAATACTGTGTCGATTTATAAGGACCAAATTTTGGAAAAAGGTATAATAAGGTTTCCAAAATGTAGTCGTAGTAACTAACTGTTTTTGAAACCATTAGTAAACCATGGCCAATTGTTTCCCCAGAATACATTCAACTACAATCGTATCAGGAAACGTACTTATTTAATGACCAAGTCTATCAATCAGTCCGACTTATATTTTGACAACCTATGTCCGTATAATTAAACGACCGTAAATACAGAAACCATTGACCTAACACTGGGACTGCTACAAACAGTAAATAATTCCCAACAATGTCTTGTGAATTCGTGCGGTTCAAACGTAAAACGCTGTCAAGGGAAACGAAAATCTAGCGTCCGTAACAAAACATGTCTATGTAGCGAAAAAAATAATTATTAGCATGCTGTGCGTTGTAATTGGGAGTCACATTAAAGAGTGGACGGGGAACAAGGTAGCTTTAATAGCCCAAATTAACCCCCAAGCTATAAGGCGTGCATCTCAGACAGACCTACATACATTGAGTTTGTTCTTCTCGTACGATCAGCAATAGGTCATCATCATCATCGTCATTAGGAGCATGATTTTCTATCTAAACGTGACTAAAAACCACGTTTTGGAAACGAGGGGTTTTGAAAAATATCAGTAAACTCATCATTGCTAAACACTGTAATGTCAGCCTGAGTTGTAGTTGAGACCAACCTGAAGAGAATCGAGAATGATAACCTCTCGGATAAACCATCTGTCTAAGGATATTTCAAGATATGAAAACTAACAAACAGGCTGTACACGAGGAAAACTAAGTACAGTGCTGATTCAAAAATAAAATAAACGGAAATTAATTATCTTAAGTAAACCGTCTAAACACTTATAGCGAGCTATCTTTATGGCTTGAACATGGGATGGAAATGATAGATTGCAATGCTAAATTTTGTTATTAATAAATATCCAAATTGCCGAATAATCGAGGTTTTTATACATTTCGAAATCAATGCATAGATCGAATATTTCTTATGCTGAACTCCGTTATTGAAAATTTCTGGTCATGATATTACAGGAATTTTCAATACGAGCATGAATTGCAACATTTTGAATGGGGGAAAATATTCTTTTGTGTAAATTCTATGCATGAAAATTCCATGATAAATCTTTTACCAAGCACATTCGGGTATAACGTAAATTAAGTTATTCAGTTTGCATTATCTTATCTTTAGACATGGTATGCAAAACATTAGATAAAATTATAAATGCAGCCCTTGTTTGAAATGTATCACACGCTAAATTTACAACTTCAGAGAACAGTGGTACACAATATTATGCAAAATGCATGATTATTAGTATCAAGAAATGAGCTGATAAATGTTGATAAATGATTGTCTGCAATGTATCAAAACAAATTAATTGCAATAAAGCAAATTTGGACAAACTATGTTAACGTTTGCATTTACGTTTTCTTAAGCACTCAGGTGTTCATAACATTAATTGCATGTCATAACAAAATCATTGCAGGCCATATTAGCGAGTAGACGAGACAATTGAACTACATTTACTTTACCTAAATTGTTTAATTTGTTGACTGAAGATAAAAATTAGGTTTGTTACTACTTGATATTGTATCAGTAGCGCTAGTTTTATACACACATACTGTATGAGTAACTCGCTGAATTTGAGTCCAGTTGAATCTTTTGTACCTGTTACTTTTTTTGTTATTTAGGCAATTTGTTAGATTATCTTGATTTTGGCATATATGGCGTGTACTTAAATAACAGCGTGGGCTTTGAACAAATTCAGCTTAGCTACGGGGTTGTTTTAAGTGACAACTTAACATGAGGGTCTCCACCCAAATTCGCCCTGAAGTATTTCGTACATCAAAATATTTTTTCACTTGTCTACAAACACAGCTTATGCTACTTGCGCCAGAATTAATTTTTTTTGTTTGCAGTGAAATTCGAAATGGGATTTACAGATAATGAGTAAAAAGAATGCGGTTTGCCTTAAAACAATCACTTTTTCAGTAGTTTCATTAAAACTGGGAAAATTTAATTATTTTATCTGCTCCGAGTTTAAATTACACGCTATAGTTAAACTCATTGTAGCCAGGCAGTCATTATACATATCCCACTATGCGTACCATTCATAAGGCACAATAACACTAATTATTGCGTAATTATGTAACGGAAGTGGCTGTCCTGTTATTAAACCTCATAATACATGTAAAATGCCAAGCCTTCTTTGAAATTTGTGGCAAAATCATCCTCTTGTTTAACCTTGCATGGTGTGATGGACTAGGAACTAAATGTACTTTTGTTGTGTATCCACAATATGCCACAGAGTTTCTATAGAACCTCACCATGGAGTAGGACTTTTAATCAGGTTCTTTATTGGAATTATTTTTGCATATTCACTACCTTCTCTAGTTCGAACATGATTTTGAAGTGGTCTCCAGCTGTTCCTATGGTGTGTCCTGGCTTTTTAACATAGAAACTCAATTGTAACAAATTAGGTCAAATTCATTCAGATACAAGATAACTGCACAAACAAGACCTTGGTTAAGGTAAAAAATCCGAAAACAGTGATTAAATCTTAATAACTTAATGATTCAAAAAGACATTGAACGTCTTCATTGCTATACAATGGCATTTGCTTTCAAAATTCCCTACTATTTGTAATGTTAAATTTCAGATGGTTTTGTTAAATCTACCATATATCCAATTATGTTAGGCGTGACACTTTTCCTGAAGACGTTATACATGTACGTATGTATTTTGTGTATTGAAATCCCACTAACAGAATTATTTGTAATGGATGAAGAGGGTTACAGATTTGTTTTATCATATTTAAAATATAGGTCAGTATTGTTTATTTATACCTGCATACGAATATCTGCACACTTGTTCTTGTATTTAGTTCAATTGAAAACATCACACGATGTAATCTCCGAAATTGCCTTGACCATGCCCATAGATGCAATCACAAACATTATTATAGCTCTCAGAAAACATGTCCACGCTTTAACTATTCTTGAATCTTGATAAGACTGCTTTAGTATTTTTAACGCTGCATACTTACGTACACTGTAGTTAAGATCATGCGAAGCAGTTTAATTACATCTACAGTACATGTAGATATTAAACGGTCATTAAATAACCGGTAAGTTTGCTGGTGCTTAAGCATGCCAGGCAGCCATATGCGAGTCCATAATCAAGGTACCCACATTATAATTTTAGTAGATCATTAAGCAACTGTGATAACCGCATTTAGCCCATTTTTAAAATGCCAAATATTGTAACTTGAAGGCCAAGCTGTTAATACCCTAGGATGACACGAAGGACCTTTCCGGGTTGTTTGTGAACTAACATGTTAACAGTTATCTACCATCACAAACTCTGTGGTCGATATCAACTAAAATTACAACGTATAATGGAGCAAATGAGACTAACTCACCTTTGCCAGATGTTGAATGCCAACGGGTAATAAGGACATAATAATAATAATGTTAAAATGTCCCTCAAGGAGGTCAGAGGGCAGACATTTTGAAGCGCAAGAGGCGTAAACGGGTTTTTAGTCGCATGAAAATAGATAAAACTTACGCCTTACTACTGAAATGCGCATTTCCTAGACATGTGGGGCAAAACAACTTTTGTCGTGACATTTTCACCAACATCACAGATTACAGGGAGCACAGCTTTTGTTAAAAAAATCTCCCTGAGTTTCCCAGGTAATTTTTTTCATTTCCCCTTACCCCCCTTACTCTCCTTTCATGTGCCATACCTCTACAAGTACAACTCCATAACTTTGTGGAATCGACTCATGTACAGGGCATTATAATTATTACGATATACAGTAGAATCCGCTTAATGTGATCGCGAATGACGCTATCATTAGTTTATTGTTATCGAAATTGCCAAGTCCCGAATGCTCGTATACAAATACACAGTAAAATCTTCGGTCATTGTAATCAACAATTCGCTTATTGTTATCATGTTCCTTTATGGAGGATTCGTTAAAGCACGATAAATGAGAAGTTTTGGAAGAAAACGTCTAAAATGATGTCCCATCTGGTATGAATATCGAAAATTTCGAGGAGTATTATTTCAAATTTTCGATATTCATTGATGAAAATATTCCAATAGCAGACCCAATGACTAAATTTGACACATGCCCGGCTGTATGCGAATCAAACAGAGTTGACTGATGACAGTGCTTTAGCTGTTGAAGAATATGAAACGTGCATCTTAGTTGAGAAACTACGAAAAAGTATTCAGCTGACATGCTTAAGCACTATTAAGTTTGGCTAAGTGTTGCAGCATAAATTAATTGATTTTCAAATTTGCAATACCTGTATGAATATAAAGTTAAATTATATGCCGTTTATGCACATAAGAATCCAAATTAAACAGCCAACGCCTTTTCTTGTCATTCGGCTAGTAGAATTATTTGGCTATTGTTATCAAAATAGCCTGGGCCCAATGTGATCACATTAAGCAGAGTCCACTGTACATTAATATGGAGTACGCATACACCTACATTACATGTACAGTATGCTCGGAATTTGTTTTAATTTGGCAAATTTCGACATTGTCGTAATGAAGCCGAATAGAAGGAACCTTCCTGCCATATTGGGGCTTCTTTGATTGCACAAAGGATAACTTCACCTTAAAACCATGCATGTACACGCCATACTCGATATTGGCTGGAATTACTATGAAAAGTTAGGACATCTTGACTTGTTAAACATTTTTCACAATTCCTCTGATTTTCCCAGGTTTCCCAGGATCTATGGGAACCCTAGATTGTCATGGCTTACCTCATACAGTACCTGTAGTTGGACTTGAAACTATTTTCAAATTCACACACCGACCAACGTGACTTCGGTAACCTTTCGATTTCACGTCAGTAAAACTAAGACCCGACTTTAGGACACTAGGAACCGCACCCGTTAATTTCGGTTTCGTCTACAGACCAAAAACAAACATGCTGTACAAGCGAAATTTGACTCACCCGAATCCTGATATGCAAATTAATGGACAAGGTTCAAAGCCTGCGTTATTTGCAAATGCCCACAGGTGCTCCAGTGATTTCGTAATCGTTTTCCCATCCTCTCGCCTGTTACCGAATGAGAGCAACACGTGGAGAGTGGTCAACTCCACCCCCTCCCAGGGCCACCCAGTGTGGCTCTAGGCATAGTTTTTTACTAGCCATGTTTCATTTTGAAAATGGGCGGGGTTGAAATGAAATCGCCATTACCTGTTTGCAATTTGGTGCAGCAAGTGAAAAAAAAATGATGGAGTTGAAAGGATAAGATTCAACGCGGAGGCAAACGTCCTTGTCATTGACCCAAATGAAACTTTTGAAAACCTGCTGCTGGGAAACGGGCAGAAAAAGTCCACACCCGACCACTTGTTTTTCTTCGAAACACGTCTCGAAATATTGTACGGCATTACCACATAATGCAGAGAACATCTTCGGTGCAATGAACTTCGATAATTAGCCTTTTCTAGCAAGCAAAGCGTTAAAAAATCGCTTCTCATTCAGCATTGCATTTCCTTACAAATTGGAAGTTGTTTTTTTTTAAAAATTAAACTGGGTTATTTGTTGGCGCCAACTGCTACAAAATCAGCGGCAATTCAATACTGTTCAAGTACAACTCAGCATTCTCGTTTTTAACAAACCACTTGCCTGGCTACGCTACAGTATGTGACGTCTATACAGTGGAATAATTCCATTGATACCCCTCGATTGAAACACATTCGAATCTATGAATTTATGCCTAAAACTGGGTTTACGCTACATGTATATGAAGCTGCGTGTTATATTGCAAAGTTATACAACTTGTTTGAAAATCAACAGAAAAATGTTATTTAACATCAGGTTATGTAAAAAAAATGTCTTGCTGTGTCCGCAAAGATCAAAGGGCGTTATTAATTTGGGTGTACACATTTTAACAAATCATTGTAATAGAACAAATTAGTTTTAAACTTTTTTGTGCAATACGTGCAAGACGTCATACATTTGGAAGGTACAAATGTCCGAAAAGCAATTTTATGTAACAAAGTTATACAACTTGTTTTAACATGAGAAGAATAAAATTTCACTTGTTCTGGTGATATTGCTGATTATGAATGTGTATTTCAAATATTCCTAAACCCGGGCATTCTGGGACACTTTCTTTCACCGATTATGAATTTGACTCAGAATGCAGGTCCTTGGAGAACTTTTAAATTAAATTCTTCTCATATTTGACCGTAAACAAATTTAGAAAGACATTTGATATTTCTCCGATTATCAGCCTAGATTTTAATTATTTGGAGTAAAGTCTTCGGTTCGAGCAAGGCCATTGTTTGCTATTTTAGGTTCACAGTGACAAACCAATTTGTCTTCACGTTGTCCAAACGATCAATCAGTTATCTTAAATCTGGCGACAGCAAAGCACGCCAGTTGCTGACAGTAGCGCTGAGTACAAGATAAATCCCGATTCATTAATAATTATTTTTAATCCTATATGTCATCGTCTCAAGTATTTAATTACCAACATTAAAACGAGCCTCGCATTCGTAACTTATCCTTATCTGAAATGGCCTGCTTCACGCTAATTTGTCATAATTTTCTCTGATAAGGCCCTGTGAATTCACGCCGAACTAACGACCAGCGAGTTCTGCAAACTAATATAGCCATAATATTATTGAACGTTTTAAAATAACATACATGTAAACATTGTAAAACGTTTGCACAGCATTATCTATGGCAATTTTGCATAATAGGTTAAGGCGACTTAGGCAATTCGTGACCTGATTGCATACATGTATGTTTGCAATTTATTACGCTGCTTATAAAGTACTATGTTCAATAAAACAAATCTTAAACCCTACAAATTTTTTTTATGAATTTCTCACCTTACATGAAGAGTGACAAATCCTCCGCACAGCCTAAGTAATAAGGAGAAATGCATGCATCGACCATTGACGATTGGTGAGGAAAGGTCATTATTTTGTTAGAGGCCAAAGGAAACATTTCGCATGAAAATTGCGAAATATTCGACAACGCCTCAAGGTCCAAAATTTATATGTATATTTTTGCAATTATTTCCTGTGAAACAGTAGTCTGAAAATATAACATAAAATGCCATTATTTTTCGTATTTTTTATTTTATTATACATGTATGCCGTATAAAAAATCAGCGTCAATAGAAGTTATTTCGCAAATTATCATTAAAAACTAATTTGAATTTTCATTTCACATTATGAGCTATTTTTCAATTGAAAAGTCTTCGCGTTCAAAATTCATTTCCTTTGATTAATTTTTTTTCAAAGCCGAAAAGCTAAAGCTGTACTACATGTACATGTATATCACAAATGCTTGTAATATAACAAATTAGTTTTTACCTTTGTTGTACAACTAGTTATATACATGTACATGTACTAACACCCACTCGATTATGTGGGTCATCAATACCACGAGCAGTTAAATAACATTTTTCTCTTCTTATTTTCAAACAAGTTGTGTACCTTTGCAATATTACATGTCATGTTATTCATGTAGGTATAGTGTAAACGTACCAAAAAGACTATTTTGGCTTACCCGAGTAGCCTGCACTTCATCAGTTCAGCAAAATCTAAAAACGTTGTCATCAGCGTCCTTGGTTGCTAAAGGCCATGGGCAGCATGCTTTTTAAAGTGCAGTAGACATCAACTGCTAACAAAATGAAGTATTAGTGACGTAAACACCCCAGCTGCAAATATCTACAGCTAATATACTGTACAGTACATGTAAATGTGTCGTATGGCTTAATTTCCCATAGAGCTAATGCAAAAATGATGCACAGTAGATGTAATGATTGACAGATATAACAACCTTTTTATTTTAATGGAACATTTGGTATAATGCTGTTTATGAAATCCTGATGCAATAGGTTTTTAGCGTTTTGGAAAACAAATATGTGACCCCTGGGAAAATATGCGGTCAAGTCCCAGGTTCGCATATACATGTACAATGTACACTGCACGCAAAATTAGAACGAAAAAGCTACTAATATCGATCGTACAATTTTACGAGCTTATGATAAACGAGTATTCAATTTGAATAGACAGAAAAATAATGTAAATATTTATAATTCGCATTTAGGCACTTGACAATATTTCAACAATTCTTTTTTCCATTCAAAGCTAGCTGACACAGAAGTATTTGAAATATTTGTTCACCTACTTTTCTCCGGGTTCACATGCTACATTCTGATCGGCCAATTAGGTCAAAAGCATGGCAGAACTTTCACTAGCCGAGGTCGAAGGTCAACCACATGAAAATACCTTGATATTTCTTGGTCTCTTTAGAGAACATGGAATAACGTGCGTGATGTGCAGCTAACCAATGAGCCCAAAATCAACAATGAATCATGGTTGAAAAGAAACATTTTCACTAGATTGTCCCATTATTTCCAAAGCAATGTTAACTTTTAGTAAACGATAAGAGTACGCTCACTATGAAAAATTGGTCAGCTTAAACAAGTTCTAAACAGTATCCAATAGACCTTTTTAAAAATCCTATTTGGACGTCATTTCGTTATAGGAAATATTTCGTACCAAATACTGTAGTTATACTAGGATTTTGAAAAGGTTCTATATTTGGCTCTAAAATTGATTTCTATGAAATACGTAAACACCGAGAAACGAATTAAAATGCATATAACACATAAGATGGTATATAAAAGCGCTAAATGATCAGCGTATATATTTACAACAAAATATATGGAGGTGGGCAATTTGTCCAACGGGATATAAAAGTTTTCATAGAATTATAATTACAGAAAACATTACAACAATAATTCCTCTAAGAAAATACTCTTTTTCTTCATCGTTATCTCATCTCTTTTCGGGGAGATAAAAGCACGATTTCAATGAAAATTATGAACGTTTAGCCATTAATGAAATGTAACATTTTCGTTGCAAAATTTTTAATGATGTCATTCCCCTTTCAAAGGAGAAATTCGAAGATATTGAAAGGGTTGATCACATTTAGTAAGGATAGTAGTAATAGTAATGAATTACTAATGATAGTTCGCAGAAACCATACTGGACCCTCCAAATAACAAATAATGACTAATTTATTTTTTGATTTCTGGTTTTTAAAAGAAGTAAATGTAAGTATGAATAAAATTATTTAGTTTTGTTCGATTTCTTGCTTTGGTAAAATGTTTAGCTATTTGTGAAGTTAATTTTAAAACTTGAAAAATGTGATTTGACAGCATTTGATATTCAGCTAGAAACAGGTGTCATAAAAACATGTTCAGAAAGAGTTCAACTGATGCCAAAGGATTCATTGTAACGGCGTTCACTTGATGATTATGCATTTGCAACAATTGTTCTTTGCTTATCAGAATGCATCGAGTTAAATTCTTTTAGAAGCCAACATATCGATACATGTAGAAACAGTGGCTTCTTTATATGAACATGGAAAACTTAAAATTATTACCTTCGATAGCTGTTTTTAAAACTACCATAGCTCACATTTTCTTACAGGATTCATTGCACTTCCCTGCGGACATTTGAAATGTTCAGAAAACTCAGGAGAATTGGACAACGGACCTAATGCTCTATAAAAAGCGGAAATAAAAATTGAATTAGAAACTCATCAATTGCACAACTTTTAAATTTTTGATATACAACTAACTAAACGATGTACAAGAACCAAGTTTAAATACGAAAGTAAGAACAACAATTATGAAACCACTGCTCATTTAAACTCAAGACTATTTGCCGATTTTACTTAAGTATCTCTTGAAGTTAAGTAATGTCTTACCTAAATTTAGGCGGGACATGTGGATCGTTCATTACTTGAAGATGCGTGTTTTCTTTAGTGCTGTGTGAACACCATACCTATAATGAAAATTGTATTTCAGAAACTTTATTACCATAATATTTTTTTAATTGGCAGAAATCTTGAGATTAACCTGTGCTGAAGCAATGAAAAATAATTGTGGATGGGTGAGATTCACCCCTGGAAGAGGCAGTTCCTCTGGATTTAATGATACCCACTTTGCATATGCCTGAAAATTAATCATCATTAATATTAATCAAGGAAGTTATTCAAAGCCAATGTTCCTATAGTTGATAAGGTAATTTTCATTTGCACGAGAGAACGAGAGATGAAATAAGCTTACTCGAAAGGCTGAGCGTAATCCACCATTATCAGCAATGTTTTCTCCAAGTCCACGTCGCCCATTTATCTGAAAAATTAAACACAAAATGTAACCTTTTATGAATTTTAAAGCCGAGGATACGTTGCAAATAACTAAACGTTCGACTACTAACATTTTCTCCATTTATAGTGTAGTTTGAATACTGGTCAATTATGCATTGGGCATGCTTATTAAAACTTTCAATCGTCGAATTTTTCCACCATTTGTGTAAATTTCCATACTTGTCATATTCACGACCTGATAAAACATTTGTCCACATAAATAAAATGTTAACTTATGGGAAATGTTAGAGCATAGAATAAAATCATGCATTTGGGTTGTTATACCTTGGTCATCAAATGCGTGGATTAATTCATGCCCCATCACCACTCCCATACCGCCAAAATTAATTGATCTAGCAAAATTAGCAAATCCACCCTTCAATTTGCAACACATTATATGAAATTAGGGATAAAGACCATATATTGGCAGTGGCTGAACTTACTTGGGATAGTTTGTGTCATAAAATGGAGCCTGCAAAATTCCAGCTGGAAATACTGGAAATATAAACAGGTAAATAAGTGAATTTTTTTGTATGAAGAATTAATTGAATTTGACAGTTAACAAAGCGATTAACAGAAGTCGTACAGATAACCTTTGCCATAGTCCATGCTACAAATGCGCACAAGGAGCAGTGCCAATACTATCAAACAAAATGGTTACCTATTTGATTTTTTGTGGGAGTGTAGTATGCGTTCACTGTTTGAGGAGTCATTCCCCACCTAAAATGAAAAAGCTTGAATTAGATTATCAGCTATTCACTGCTCTCAGACAATACCTTATAATTGAAATATTTTTAATCATTGCATATTACCTTGTCTTATTTACAGGCTTGTCCAGTCTTGCTAGATTCTCCTTCATCGAAAATTGCATCATTGCCAAGTTATTCAAGAAGTAGCCATCTTCTTTCAATTCTAACTGAAGGTAAAAGTAAATGATTACCATTTTCATCCATAATATCCATAATGGATAACACTCTGCATTGCCAACTTGACTTACATCAGCATACTTTTCATCTAATTTCTTCGGGTTTAAAATATAATCAGGAAAGCCGATCATGTCAGTAATTGCATCAGCCTTTTCTTGCGCTAATTTTTTCGTGTCGTCATCCATCCACTTAAATTTTACCAAGTTTTTCTTGAAGGCACTACGAATTTCTTCGATCATTTCTTCGGCCTGGAAATAAATTTATGAAATAGATGAAATTGCCTACTGGTACTATATTGAGAATCAAATCGGATTTATAAATGTCAGATACATGTAAATTAAATACTAGAAAGAAATAACATTGTGGATTAGACGAACCAGGTATAGCATTTTGTTAAAAAAAATATGAAAAACTATTCCTAAGCATCCAATTGGAAAGACAGTAATAAAGTGTCTAATAAAGTTAAATTTCGCAGCAAATTTACATTAGTTTCATGTCTGTATTTTTTACAAATCTGAAATAATGTACCGCTATATTTCGTTATGATCAGACTCAGCTTAAAAAATTTGAAAAATATATCAAACTTACAACTGGCTTACTTTCTCCATGAAATACTTCACGAACAAACATGGCACCCAAGGCAAATCCAATAACGTTATTTGTGTCTGTGACGCAATATCGCCATTGTTCTTCACCGCCATCTGACCCCATTAGGGCCTTTTGAAGAATTTTGGAGGCCTCTCGAAAAGTTTTTGACAAATATGGAGTGAAAGAGCGAACCATACGCCACATGAAGTAATTGTTGATGACACTGAAAAGTATAACACTTAATAATAAATATGTAAGATTGTGCTATATTTAAAATGAAATTGAAAGAATAGTTTTGGCAATATTTGCGCAAGAATAGGTACATTTACAACAAGAAGTCAATAGCAGAAGAGTATAAAATTTAAAAAAAACATTGGCCCTAAACAAGATTTTCCAATTTCATCAATACCTTTATTTAACACTTACTTTTTACCCTCTGTTGTTGACAGGTAATCTGTCAACAGGTTGGAGAGATTTTTCAAATATTCGGGTGCATAAACAACAATATCATCAGTACCACGAATTTCTCGCCCAGTTTTCTTGAAGGCGGCATTGAAATATCGGAGCCAATTAACCTACGAAACAAACAATATTTATCGGTTTTACTTACAAAACAAAGTTTGTCAATTTATCGTTTTCATTTACAAGGTTAATTACCACTGGCGCTAATTCGGTAAAATTGTTAACGCTCATTTTATTATATAACTTTTCGTCATCTCTTCTCTCATCTGCAGGAATGGTTATCTGGAAAATAAAGGTCACAATGTTAGGTGGAGACGAAGTAGTGTCAACAGCTAGGCAGCTATACCGGCAATATTGTGAAACGAACTACTTACAGTTGCCAGTTTGGTTTCAAATTCAATGACTTTCTTCATTTGTGCGCGGGTGGAATTTTCCTCACCTCCTAAAAGGACTCCTATTTGTGTCATATATTTTAGGAAAGCAACTAAAACCTCATCGTCTTCAGTTTTATTTAAGTAGTACTCGGCCGTTGGAAGGCTAAGACCTCCTTGATCGATCTGTAATCAAAGATTAACTCATAATTAACAAATATGGAAAAAGAACACGTAAACTTTAAGGTAATTATTTTTGCCAAATTATTTATTATACCTGTAGAATGTGATTTGTTGAATTTTTGTCGTCTTCTGCAACTAGCCAAGTGAATAGTCCTCCCGTGTTGTATTCAACAAGTAATGTTTGTAACACATTTTGAAAATTCCAATTATTGATATCAAATTCGCCAGTGACGCTCCATCCTCCCACCTAATAAAATATTAATATTCCTGCACTTATTTTATACAGATTGCTTAAAATAGGAAATCACAGATAGCGAACGTGTAAAGATATGTCATGCCAATGTAAGTAATGCTATGTTTATTGCTTTTATAAATAAACAGGAGATATAACACCAATTTCCACAAGGAAACAGCAAAGTTAGATTAGCCTTTTTAAATTTCTTTTACAGAATTTCTGAAAATCTTCTGATTTTTGTGCTACCCAATACCTTGCTATGTAAGATCTGTCATTGATTTGTTCAATTTCCCTAACTTTTCCAGGCAGTTTCAGTTTCCCTGACTTTTCCATGTTTTCGAGGTCTGATGAAATCTTTTGTTATAGATTTACATGTAGGATAAACTCAGGACGAGTTCTTCATATGCGTTAATAGCTTTTGGAAGATTCTCCAAGTGAATATGCTTTCTTTTGAGAAAAAACTCGATACATTCATTTCGCTATAAACAATCAAGTTTTTTTCTAATAGAACCAAAGGCAAAATGAACAGCAATGCAGATGTGAATCAGCTGCATTTTAATCATATTAAAAAGTTCTTATGTAAGTGCATAGCATATATTTCTTCACCTTGGCTATCACTTCTATGAGAGGTTCTGCTCCTAGCTTTTCCATTGTACCATTGCGATCCAGGCAAGATAAATAATACATCTTGGCTTTTCTTTCTGCATTGCTAGCACTCTCATTGAGAGGCTGTTCTAGAAGAGCACAGAAAAAAAAACAATCAAAAACTTCAAGTTGTATAAGCCAGTTACTATATTTTACACAAAGGAAATCAAATATTAATACAGACAAGGAAAGTAGTTGAACCAAGGAGTGCAATCTCAATGATTTGATTTACCAAGAGCATTCCTCATTACTAATTGATTCTCTTGCCAGAGTTTTTCGAAGGTGCTCCAACTGGCTTTTCCTTCAGGAATTGGGTTTGCTTTTATCCATCCTCCGCAAGCATACTGGTAAAAATCATCGCATGCTTTTGTGGTGTGGTCCATTGCATTAATTATACTGCTCGCTAGAGTAACACATTGTGGTGTCAAACAAAACTTTTCATCTGAAATGAAAAAGGACAAAAGTAAAGTGTGTAATAAAATTGTAAAATCTGAAGAAAAAGCTATTCATCTCGAACTGCAGTTTAGAAAGTCAATTTTCAGAACCTGATAGCACAGACTGATGCTAGATATGACAGCATATATAAAAAATCAAAGATACCGAAAGGCAACTTTAGAAAAATGTTAGAAGATTTGTAGAATAATTTTATAAAATTTTAGAAAAATAATTGTATATCGTACTGCACTATACATGTTGTACAGTGTACACGTACAATGATTTTAGAAGATTTTAGAAGATTTTTAGAATATTTTGATAAATATTTTGAAAAAATAGTTGAATGACGAATGGCAGTATACACGTTGTACAGTTTACAATTAAACAGAGATATTGAAAGGTAACCTTAGAAGAATTTTAGAAGATTATAGAAAACTACAATGTACATGTAGTTGAATGACAAACTGTAATATGCAGCGCACGTGTGCAATTAACTGAAAGATATTGAAAGTTTATTTTAGAAAGACTTTTGGAAGATTTTAGAAGAATAATAGAAAATTTTGAGAAGAATTTTAGAAGATTTTAGAAAGATAACTGTATGGCGAACTGCACTATAGATGTTGTAATTGTGCATTTTACATGTATAATTATCATAATAAGACTTCCGTCTTAAAACCATTACAGGTTCGACAACTGAACAGAGATCAAGAATTTTCTTAAGAAACAACAACGAGGTGGGCATGCAACAAAAATCAATTAATTTTCAGATCATAATTTACTCACTGTTAGATGATGATGACCGATTTGGATGGTCAATGTGCAATACGTGAATAGGTTGAGGTTTGCTAAGAATGCTGACAGTGGAGGCCAAAATGATGACCACTAAAACTAGTAGTCCTGAGAGCACCAAAAGGGTTTTTTCCAATAACGATCGACCATTCCATAGGTCCGATCCCTTGTGATAAATAACTCTTGTGGGGCCCAAAGCAGGCGTCTCAGCTGGGACACTGCCATTGCTGCTAACTTCATCGTCTTCAAATTCCGTCCGTTTATATTTGGTCATCTGCAAACAAAAATTATTGCCAAAAATTGTATTAACCCTATGATTGTTTTCGTCCTACTTTCTCTTCCTGGGAGCACACTATATGTTCATAAAAATACTTTAAGACCCCTTAGTTCGTGCGTGATCCAACGCCTACACGTCAGACATTTTGATATTAAACGTTTAGGAATTTATATTGATTTTTGCTGGATTTCTAGTTCACATATAGGTTAACACGTTCGAGAGGTTGAAAAGCTAAAACAAATATCAAACGTAGGCGTTTTCACTCAACGAAAATGCACGTCTTTTGCAAATCAGATTTTAGGTGTTAATATCATGGGGGAACTTTCTTTAAACATTTCAATCAATGTCACACATCAGCGATAAATCCTCTGCACCTATACGTCTTACTCGAATGGAATTTAAATTAAACACTACAAATGAAAATGAGTAATGTATAAGTTCCCTTCAATCAACCCCTGTCTATAGGACCATGCAAATAAAAATGGCACAAGCTTTAGTACATTTATACATTTGATTATACTATACACATTATTCCATGCTCCGAATGTGCACAAAATGTGTATGTTTCAAATCTAGTCTTCTGTCATATTTCACCTGCTCTAGCTGTCGCAATTTATTCTTTATGTGCTTTTTGGTTGGTTTTTGTGCTTAACCTAACCTGACCTAACCTAACCTATCACCTAAATTAATACAAAACATAATTTTTATTTCGCTGCCCCATAACCGTCAGGCAATCACTGCCAACCTACGAGCCATTAGGAGAAGCCCACTTCCTCATTGTGTCTATGGCAGAGTGGGCAGCAGCAGGGCATAATGTGCTGCACAGCCATAGATTTACTCAAAATTTGACAGTGAAGCGTGTTTGAAACTCAGATGAAGATAGATTTCTCTTAATTTCTCATTCTCTAACCTAAATGAACCTACGTACCATGAAATAATAATTATGTTATCTTGATATAACGGAGCATTACACCCATATGCCTGTCACGTTACAGAAGCAGTTTTTTAAGACCCAAAAAACCGATGCCGAGATAATTTACTGTCCAAATCATAATATATGACAAGCTAGACATAAACGAAGATTACGACCAAGCTGAGCCCTAGCAACCTGTTGCATTAGACGCACTTGCAAAGTGTCTGTTTTTTGCAATCTTAAAGCCAGCCCGACATTTTATTCATTGGCAAGCTGTTTCAACGTGATCTGGATAAAAATTTGTTGATGTTCTTTCTAAAACTTTGCAATTTCACTGTATGTTTCACTGGCGATTACGCCATGCAATGCTACGCTTTCAATCAATACTGTTGCATTTCATCTTATAGTTGCTAAGCGATATTGTCGGGCTGGGATAGGTTGCTAGGAGACGTTTTGGAGCACGTCTATTAGTGTCATCTATCTGTTGGGCTGAAATATCAAGAAAAATCTAATTCTACTTTTGTGCCCTGGTTGAAGTGTGCAGCCATTTCAACGATCTCGTTTCATTCGGGTTTAGTTCATTATCCAAATTGTACCACGATCAAGCGAGTGAAAAAACTGTATAGGAATAAAAACCAGCCGATAATATAGCATCCTTAGAAGATATCGGGTACCGACTACCAATTTCCAACAAAGGCATTTGATGAATATATAGACTTCGAGGGCTCTTTATCCAGCACAGATGAAGGGCTTCAACGGTGCAGACAATGATCTGGCAAATGGGCGTTTATGGTGCAAAATAAACCCAGGTGATATCGATCACCATTTGGAATTTGGAAATTTGATATAATCTCTAGTCGAAATATCAAATTAGAGCTAAATATCGATCTGGGAAGCATCAATGCCAATTAATCATTTGACGCAAACTAGCAATCTTGTAAAGATCAAGAAATTTGATTACTTGCAATTCCTCGACCTGATAAAAATATGAATTTTCAGCAATGTGGGCGGACACACTGGATAACCCGAAGAATGTACAGTACTATGGCGTAGTCCTTGCTCCAAATGTGCATAAAATGTATACAGTGCACTTCAACCCTAGCAAGTAGTATACAAGAATGACACGTGTCTTAGTTGTCGCAATTTGTCCTTTTTTGTTATTTTTTTGTGAGTTTGTGTGTGTTTTTTTGTTTGTTTTGTCTTTACCTTAGCCTAAACTAACCTAAACATTCTGTAGTACAGCTAATCCGAACTTTCCAAAAATTACATCTTTACAATTAACTGTCGTATACGTAAACGAATAAGATTAGTTTCACTACGCTATGATTTTCGTCTGCTTAAAAATGTATTACTAAATACATGTAGACTAAATGTAAACAGTAAAAAAGAGCTTATTTTTATTCATCGGAGGCCGAAACTTCCAATGATAGATGGTACATGTATGACGTCTACATGTGGTATTAAAGTTATAAAAACTGTTTATACTGTTGAAAGCTAACCATGATTAATTCGGAGGTTTATTTTTTCGACAAATTGAGGATGTCTTGGTAAATAATTAAGGCTAGCTACAGGCCTAGTTTCTCTATCTGGACTGTAGATCCATCTGTTTGGGGAACGGCTATGGTATCAGCATGTCCTAAACCTCCCTTTAAAACAATATGAAAATGCTAATTTTTTTTTGCCAGTAATTTTAAAAAAGGAAATTTGGCAGGATAAAATCTTTAGTCAAATAAAAAATAAGGGTATTTACGCTGGCAGGTTATTGCACATCTAATCCTATTTTCAGCACCCTATTTAACATTTCAAAACGGACATTCATCCTTGTTTGAATCCTACAGTAAAAGTTGCAATTTTTTGCATCATCACCATGGCTACAGACTGGCAAATAGCACATGTAACAAGTCGATTATTCTAATTCAAGAAAATGTTCGTCCAATTTTATCATCTAAAAAATTCAGAAATGCACTGAAGAAGCCCCTATTAGCGAAGCAATTGAAATTAATTGCTCGTTATATCGTCGATTTAATTTCATAAATTATGCTGGCTTAATCAGTCTTCAATTCTGGCACTGGCATCGACGAAATTACGTCTCATCAAGATTTCCTCACGGGAAAGATCGATAATTAATGAAATGCCCATTAAAAGACAAAGTACGTTAGACAGTTATTTAGGTCGCCAATAAAATTACAGGCAATGACGTCACGCAGCCTAATTGAATTTTAAGGGGGAAATACCATTACACAATGAAACGTCGCCGTTTCTAACGTAGTTAAATCACAACCAAGATCAGATTGTCGCGAAACATAAACAACACCAAATTTCAGCTTTTTACATGCGAGAAATACTGATAATAATAAACCAAAACGTATTTAATAAAAGCTTCATTGAGAATTGGAACCAGAAAGAATTCCTTTGCTCAAGCCTCAAGAGTTCAAGTAGGTCAACTTGAATAGAGTTGTAGATAATTATATTAGGCCTACTTGCCTCTTTGGCAACTGTTGCTAGCCATTTACGAACACTATCCTATTTTTGTGATCACAATGAATTTAAAATTTCAACAATTACTGAAACAGTAAATGTAGGCCATTTGATAATAATAATAATCAAAATACTTTCAGAGAGCATCTGCGGTAAACAATTCGTCTTCATGCAATAAAACTTAAGTTAGGGCCAAAAATTAGGCCCTAAATAGCTTTTAAATAGCTGGTAATAATTCGTAAAAGAAAAACAAAAAATATTTTTTACACTGTTTACATATTCTGTTCTCCTCGAATATTCAACAGAAAGAACATCATTAGTGATACGTGTGCACGTAAGTAGGATTGTGACATAATTGAAGACAGAATTGAAGACTGAGATGAGTTGAATTGAATTGACTAATTGAAACAATTTTTATATAAGAATTCAATACAGAATACAGTACCCTACAATCAATAAGTGAATAACTGTGGTAGGGGGTGTACTCCATCAACCAAATTTAATGGTCAATTATCACCGCATTAGGATGGTCCCCATCATCATTGTAAAATTGAATTTCTTGAATCTAAAGGCTGTCCTTTGAGAGCCAAGGATCAAAACAAAATTACGTTGCTTAATTTCTAGCAATCAGCTTTGGCAGTCAACTTTTAAGCTTTCGTAAGTATAATTGAAATTATACTCGTAGTATATTCAGAGTTCAAAATTAATGTATGTAAACAAGCGAAAACTGCATGCAACAAGTTTTCAAAGGTGAATTTCAAAAAAGAAAATTGAGAGAAAATTTCTCGGCCTACCCCTTTACAGCACCCTTGGCATACGTCTGGGAAAAACAGAGCTTTAAAAGAAACATAAGTTGAGAATTTCAACAAGCCCGATGGCGTAAGTTTGTTTATCCAGGGATATCGATTGAAGAGTGATCGTTAAATCAAGTGCAAGAAAGCAGTCCCAAAATTTCACTCCTGAATTAAGACTGGCTTAGAAGCTGACTGGCTGGCAATAACCCAACTCAGAGTGACGTATACAAACAATTAGTTTGTACGTGGGTATTACGTACTTCCGACTGCTAAAATAAAATTAGGCTTACATAAGAAATTATAAACACATGAACTGTAAGTATTCTGAAATAATTCTGAAGTATTTCCAAAGCGAAATAAATAGGTTGGTTATATTGTGGATAGTATTTATTTCGTGGTTTCATATTGCAATGAAAACTGAAAACTATTCCTTCGCGCCCAGTGAATTGAAATTGCCTCACTTGTGGTTTATAAAGAATTTTTAACGAGAAACAGTACAAGAAGCTACTCTATAAGTGTAAGGTTGAAACGTCTGATGTCTATCGTCCTCAAAGGATGTCAACCCACTCTACTTCCTTACAATTAATTATGATTGAAATGACCTCCATGTCATTTACAAATTAATATGAAAAGGCAAATCTCTTGAGGGAGTCAAGTGTCTTAAACGGGGGCATTTAGAATGCAACGAAACAGTTATCTACCATGTATAGGACGCTTGTATCACCAGAATCTGAAAGCCCAAGAAACCAACTAGAAAATGTTGTATACACAAAAATGGGCATTACTAAAAGTACCAAATTTAATCAACAATAAATTTGGACTAATTCCCTAAGAGCTGTAAATAATTTAAAAAATATAACGCCATTGTGGCATTAATGGTCGTTCAAATTGGTGTGTCAATGGTGCAACAACCTACTAACCCTGAGGATAACTTGCGCTTATAGGTAACCCCAAGTAATCTAACCTTTCATTAACCTGCAATGGTACAATTGGGCCTAAACTAATTAAGTTCTTGCCTAAATTATTACAGAATTTCTTGTCAAAATAATGCCGCAATCCATATTCTATAAATTTAAACCAAATTCTACAAAACTGATGAATTATATCGAACAAATAGATGTTAAAGCAAACACTCTTATGTAATGCTACTCCAAATCACTTTTTACCAAGTGATAAGATTAACCGCAAAAACTTAAAGGTTTGTAATTTGTTGGGATGTGTAGTATACAACCGGAAATGTGTTTACGAATCAAGACTAATTTACGTGGATCCAATTCTGACGAAGCCCGTAATTGCCCCATGCATGGCTAGGGATAAATGCCTACATCATGAAAATGTAACATTGGTCCACACCCTTTCTATATGAAATGGGTATATTAATAGCGATTGAATGGCAGGCATCGAAAATAAGATGCAATTTGGGCAAAATTATGAAGTAGAGATTCAGTCAACATGAGCAATATTGAAAAGCCCCAAATAACTAGGCAAAAGTCATAAAAACCAATTACTGCTGGAAGAAAACCTCTCAAAGTTATGTTACCATAGAAATGGCACTTCAAATCCTGACAACAATCATGAAATTAATGGAATGCAATTTGCAAGCTTAAGGCTCAGATGTGCACAAGTTTTCATGTTCATGATACGAAGTCAACAAATGCTAGCTTGTTAAGAATGGTATAATTTCATCAAACCTAGGATACTTCAGAATAAATGCACTAAATGTCTAAATACCAATATGATTGAAGCCTTATAAAATTTGTAGGTCATAAAGTATCTACCGTGTTGAGAAATCAATCTTGTTTCAATGATGTTTTTTTGTCCAGATTAATCTGTAGTGATGAATAACTTGGTTTGTAAACATGACCCGCAAAGAAACATGCATTTGGTCTTAAATATTCCTCTCTAAAAAGAGCCATAGTAGGGCCATAGTTCACATCATCCTACAACATCTGCCTTTTCCAAATATTCAGCAACACGTACGGTACTATAGGGTAGTATAACTCGTCTAATAAGTAATAAAGCAGTTATGGCAGTGTTAGACAAGGTTACGAAGGTGTATGGTGTAATAAATAAAACCTAACTATGTTAGGAATAAGTGATTAATTTATAGCCAAAATTTCCATGCGATACACCAGACATTATCAACAGACACAGAGCAATTAACCTACCTGTTTCAACTGCATTCCGTTCATTGCCTTTTTAATATAAGCAGCACAAAAATAAAAAAACAAAAGAAATCAGTCATGGGAAGATAATTTTAACGAAAGTAGCAATCCTACACAAACAGCTACAGTCAGTAGGGTAATAACTATAATTATGGCATTATAACATTATGACGAGCCATATTAGGGTGATGAAAATGCTTCGTGTGATGGTATACGAAGATTGAAATGATAACGCCCTGAAAATATTAGTCCATACTACTTTATTTATCACTGACAATTACTTGTTGTTCACCCTATACAGCGCATCCGGATAGTAACTACACGGTTATGACTAGGACAGTAAAAATGTTTTATTTGATGACCATCATTATTTTTAAAAAAGCAAAAGGAAAAATATTCAAGTGTTGAGCCTACAAAGCTCTTTGGCATCTTTGCTTGGCAAGTGGTCCTCAGAAAATCAACACATGACCAAAATACGATGTAAATGTAGTCTCTAAATAAGAATACTCGTCAAAATAAGTCTTTTGGGAGTCAGGGTTTAACCCCATTTTCAACCTGTTTTTAGCGTAGTTCATTCTAATTCACGACTGAAAACTGCAAATTCAATTTATCGTTGTTATATTTAAGAATATAAACAATTATCCAAGCCCACGTAATGTACTGATGGTGTTGTTTACGATGGAAGCTGTATCATCTTCATTTACGTATCGTAGCAGAAGATATGGATAAACTCTGGTGTAGTAGTCTAGTAAATTAGGAATTTATTTCGGAATTTATCCTTTCTATTTTGATTTTGTTTTTCCTTAGTATTTTTAATTTAGAGTTTCTAATTTTAGTGTGTGTTTTTTATGTTCAAACTTATAATGAAATTTCTGACTTAGTTGTCCCGACCACCAGGCAATCACTGCCAGCTTGCGAGCCTTTAGGTGAAGCATACTTTCTCATAGCGCCTTTCTACGCTGAAGCAGGGGCAATATAAGCTAAGAAGTACACCCGAATGTATCATTCACGTTGTCAATATTTAAAATTACGATGCTAACTATAATACATTTTATAAATTACGTAGGGCTGTCAGCACATCCAAGGTATACCAATGTATTTTGAAGATCGATTCAAAATAATTTTCTGGAGCATTTTACGACGAGTTTGAGATCGAATTTGATATTTTGTTTGCTATATTTATTTCTAGAAAAAAAAATGTAAACAGGAAATTATTCATTTTCTATAGGCAATTCTTCGGAAAACCCGTATCGACCTATTTCTAACTTTTTGTGCAGTTGTCATGACATTGTTATTAAAGATTTATTTGTTTTCAACATGCAAGATATCAACTACGACAACCCATGTGAGGTCGATTGGTTTCACACTGTCACCCTGCAGTAATATGATCGATATCAAAGGCTACTGATAGTGGCATATATCATGCATCCTCCTCCCAGATAAGAACTAATTTTATGGTAAAAGATCCCATAGCTTATTGTCACCATAGTCGATACTTATACATGTACAATCTATTGGTTCCATTAGATGCACCAGACATGCAGTAATGTTATATGTATACTAATAATAATTAATGACCATGGTCGATATCTGCACAGATTATGAGTTTATTTTATTACGGTCGCCCCATATCATATCCATGTGTGCGTTCTGAGCATAAATTACTATCTCATACTGTAATTGCTACACGACAGAATTTCGAATCTATCAAAACCTGGCTACTCCCAAACAAAAATTGCCATAATTTAGTAGTGTCAAATATATAGGTTTGAGTAAAATCTTCTATCAAGTCTTACAAGGCTGGCCTCAAAGCTACTATAAAGTTTTATATGCTCAGAACGTAAGCTGTATATACTGTCTCATACAAAGTCGTACTCATAAAAACAACTAACATCGATTGTTTCAAAATTCATTTGAAGGCAATTTTTAAACAAACCGCCATTTGTTCCCAGTCTTAATCATAATGTCAGGATTTGTTGATACATGTATTTACACAGCAAAGAAATGATAAACAACATATTCAGTAGCACAGCAACTATTGCTAAGCAGACAATTTTCCCTGTTGATTGATATATTCTTCCAAAGTTGGATTATTCATTGCGTGTTATCTGGAATATGTTCGCTGAATCGATAAAATTGCAAAGATCGAATGGATGAAATGAAATAGATATAAATCAAATATGGAAGAAACGTTTCTGATACAGATAGAAGGGACAGTTGAATTTATTGATGCACTTTCACGAAAATTCACGTGGGAACCAAGTGCTCGAATATTGCTATTGCCGAATGTAATTTTAGTCTGTTTCGAACAAATTTCGGAAAATCTCGCAGGTTTTACTATACATTATGCCCTGCTTCACCTATGGCTCATAAGCTGGCAGTGAGTGCCTGGTGAAATGGCTGCTAAATACATGTATATGTAAAGCAATCAAGTGTTTAGGTTAGTTTAGGACAATAAATATTCAAAACAAACGAAAAAGCAAAACATAAAGGTTAATTGCACCGCTACGATAGGTGTCTTAGATGTTGAGTTGAAATATACAGTACAGTATTTTGTGCACATTTGGTGCAGGGCATAATCTATAGTACATAAGTATCGTGTTACTTTGAGGTTATACAGCAAGTGCTGTGTGCTCTCTATCTATTAAATTGCACGCATTTCATTTGCTTCATTTACATTTGAGGAGGAGGTCAAGGTTAAAAGAATCAGAAACTTAAGACGTTGAACAAATACATGTACATGATGTAAGGAACTAACAAGCCTACGACTCCGAATATCGTATCGAATGATTGCTAAACCCCGGTTATTAATACTGTACATTACATCTACATGTATATCAATGTCAGTTATAATTTTTAATAATTGTTTTATTGTTCGAATGACTTTAATTTTACATGTGAACTAGTAATGAGGAACAGTGGAAGGAAGGAAATTGCAAATTACGTTTTCTTCAAAACATTTGGAAGAAACCAGTAACTGAAAACATGTGATGCTATCGCATCCCTCTGATATACATGAACAAAAGGGAATTAAAATGGTGGCTCTGGGAGTAGCCCAAAACTGCCATTTACATCCCTAGCACTCAGTGTACGTCATTATCAACCACTAAGCATTTGACTCTAATCAGCTTGACCATTAATTTAATAGATGAAATGATGCAAGTTATCAACTTACAGTAATGTAGCCCATAGCCTAAAAACCATATCGAAATTTGGTTGGAGAAATGAGGATGCCACTTAATTTCAAAGCACTAATTAATTTAATTAAAGCTTCTACGTAAGAACCTTGCTCATCTCATTACACCTTAATGCAATATTTAAATTTGAGGATTTCAACACGTTGAACGGTAGAGTTCAACGTTGTTAGACGATATAACCATGAGCAAAAGCATTTCAATAGATCGTTCTCAAATATCAACAGTGTTTGACGCACAAATTAGCTGATCAACAGTAATCAATATCCAAAAAGCCTAAAAATGCATATTGGCTGAATGAGTTTCTTGCCAAATTTTGGTTTTGGCTGAGGGCCTAATGTCATTTACAGCTGATCGACCCCATTGCATCACGAAAAAAACACCTCCCATTTAATGATGGCAACAGTCAACAAACATCTTTTTCATTATATCACCATTCGGAAGTGATATCAGCAGGATCTAATCAGAGGATGTATTATGCCTAAATCATGAAAAACTACATGTATACGTGTACTGCCAATCGACATGGTTAATGTGCCCCTGCGTTGTTTTAATAATCAACTAATTTGAAAATTGGGAACTGACCATTCAAAATGTTCTCATCACGGTTTACCCATAAATGAAATTTAAAACTTCCCTGACGTTTTCCTGACTTTTCCAGGTTTTAAAATAAATTTCCCTGATCATCCTGACCATTGAAAATGCAAAAATACGGCGTACGCCAATGTAAGGGTTGCTGTATTTATTGCTTATTTTACATATTATATATATTTTATATATTATTTTCATAAGGAAACATCAATACTTAATTGTTTTTTTTAAATTGATAATTTCATGAATTTCTTTTGCTTTTTGATTTTTGTGTTAGCCAATTACGCTAATCTATGTACATGTAAAATGCATTATTGACTTGTCAAAATTCCTCTAATTTTTATCAAAGTAAATCAATTTTCCTAGACTTTTCCAGGCCTTTTCAATTTCTTTGACATATCCAGGTTTTTCAGGCCCAGGAGAACCTTGTTCTATTAACGTTTTTCAAGAAGGTAAGACTTGAATAATAAATGGTCAGAGACCAATTGGTTTGTTTGTTTGTTTGTTTGTGGAATTTTTAACGTTGGCCTATTTTCGCACCTATTGGGCCCATCACCAACGCCAG
>JAQGAF010001484.1:0-30513 GCA_034687865.1 Kryphioiulus occultus
TCAGTATTGCCCTTACACGATCCGTATTACTGTCCGTATTTGTCGAAACTGACAGTAATAATTCCCGTGTAGGGTCCTCTTCAGTTCGTTGAACAATTCTTTAAGCATTCTTAGATCACAAATATAGCTTTTTTTAATAGTTGTGCTACAACAAATTTCCAGACATTATATATTTCCCTGATTTTCACCTGAATTTCCCTGATTTTCACCTGAATTTCCCTGATTTTCAATTGAATTTCCCTGATTTTTAACCTGAATTTCCCTGATTTTATGGCCAAAATGGCAAGATGTCAAGATTTCCCTGACTTTCCCTGACCACATTTCATTTTCCTGACTTTCCCTGACGGTATGAAGGCCTCTGATACCTGAACTTACGCCCTCCCACATCTTCCTCAATAGTCAACACCTCTGTACGCTTTACTCTCTCTCACAAAATGATACCTCTGGTAAGTTTGGTATCCTTACTCAGTTCCTCTCACTGCCTTACTAACTGCTCCTTCCTATGTAACTATACTAACTGCATTTTCTCTGCCTTAAATGCCTTCTATGCTCTTATTATTTCCTTAGCTTTTTCTCGGTTCCAGCAACAGTTACTTACGTTCTCACACGATAGAACCATTTGTTTTCCACCCATTATAGCCGCAATCTGCAGCTCTTAACTTCAACGTGAAAGCTTGCCTCCAGCAAATCCAACCATGTCTTCCACCACTCACAGGCGCAACTACTTGATGCGCCAAGGGCCTAATGGCATCAGCACTCATTAAGCACTCCATTCACCCACAAACATCGTGATTGGTGTCTTAACATTTACCCCTGCTAGGGCTTCTGCACTTTGCATTTATTAAAAGGGAGCAGCTGATAAGTACAGAAGGAAGTACCTTTTAGAACGATTTCCAACAATGGATTCCTCATGCATAATCTTTGGAGAAACAGGTCAAAAGGTTATTAATACAATATTGGCAATTGCTGAGTGCTATACATGTACAGTGTATTTTGCAAAAAAGTACAATGGATTTGTATTCATTCATAACCAATCAACGTGGAAATTGCATAATAAACCCCCAATTTATCAGAACTTACGAATATGCATGTCTTCCTAAGAAACATAAGAATATAATCGATAATTGTAATAAAAAAAAGTAAATTCCACAAAAAAATAAAGAAAGAAATCTTAAGTAAGCGTAAAGAAACTACATTGTATGACCGTCAATGATGAATAGTCAAAAAAGAATTACTGAATTCCGCAAGAATAAATAAATAAACTCTTTAAGAACAACCAATGGTAAACACTCAATTTATCAGAACCCATGAATATCCATGGCTTCCTAAGAAGCAAATATTCATAATCGATAATTGTAATAAAAAATGTAAATTCCCCAAAAAATAAATAAAGAAAATCTTGAGAAAGCTTAAAGAAACTACACTGTACGACAATCAATGACTGATAGTTAAAAAAAGAATTACTAAATACCACAAGAACAAATAAAGAAACTCTTTAAGAACACTGGCTTACTACAGAACATGCCCTGCTATGAGAAAGCGGGCTACTCCGCATGGCTCGTAGGCTGGCAGTGATTTCCTGCTAACAGAGAAGCTAAATAAATAAATTATATCTTCTGTTAGTTTAGGTTAGGTTAAGCAAGGATAAATACGCAAAAAACCCCACAAACGAACTAAAAAAGACAAAACAACATAAAAAACGTCTAGGGCAGGTGTCATTCTTGTTTACCAAAAACTAGGGTTAAAATTGAATGTTTGGTACACAAAAACCACAAGAAAGCATATTTCGTTATCAGGAAACTGTTTTCAATAACTTAAAGCTGTATTATAACTTTTTGAAAACATACTAATATCACCTAAATGCCATGAATTACTGTAACCTGGAAAAACGTATGTTTGACTACAAAAATATGAGCAAATACTCCACATCAACACACCTTAAAGCATTTCCAATCTGCTAAGTACGCAAAAACATGGATTGATGCAGGACCATTAGCAGTGGTAAAATTCATAGAAAATTAAAAGTCATGCCTAAAATCCTCCTGACTATTAAAAAGGATGTGAGTAATGCTGCAACTAATTAATTACTCAAAACACTTTCGGTTTGGCCATCGATCATCCAAGTGCATCCCGTGGTTTAAACTTTTTCGAAAGAAGAAAAGTTGAAAATGCATTTTTTGCTTTGCTGTTTACATGAGCTTCACACATATTACCAGAGGTAGGACCTACTTCATAAATGACATCAATCAAAAAGCTAACTTCAGACTTTGCTTGGGGCCCAATGAGATATAGGGTGTTCCCTGATGGGCCATGGGCCATCATTGATTCGAGTCATATTGGTCCAACATTGGGTCGTTGCTGGGTGTTGGGGCCATCACGGTGTACCATGTTTGGGTGATTGGCCTACATTTTTAGCGATTTCACAGGTCTAAACTTGTTCCCATTCCAGCACTGAATCCCAACAAATCTTTCGTTGTCTTTGCAATTTCCGCTCGCTTAGCAATCGCATTAGGCAAAGTGATATATCGCCTTAATTATATCATACCACAGGGTGATTCGATAGCAGCCAGATCCGATTATCGCCAATCTCAGCGCCCGGAAATGGCGCCAGGGCCCCCAATGACGTCACAGCTGCAAACGAGCAAAACCACTCATCCTGATTTGCACAGCGTGTCTGTAATGAACCCTGCTGCCATTTGCATTACGCTAAGGCTTGCAAATCGATTAATCACGTGGGCAGCTCATTAGGGCATTCGAGCATGCATGCGGGTGCTACATCCTGTTCCACCTACAAAGCTTTTTTGGGTTATTTTTCTGATGGATGGATCACCCAGCAGCTACATGTAGGAACACAACTGGCCTTGCTTAATCCTATGTGAGATCTTGAGTTGACCATAAAGAGCCTCCACACAGGGTAAGTACCCACCAAGACTTTCCCACTGACCTCCACTGGGAATTGAACCAGCAACTCAGAGCCAAAATGAATTCAGTGACTCATTTATCACCAGTATGTGGACTCAAATGGGTTCTGTCAGCACACCAGTAGCGTGAGGAAAAGTTGCAAAGAACTTTGAAGAGAGGACCGTATTTGGTTTTTGACTGAGTTTGTCAAAGTGCATTCCAGCATGCTGATCATTCGGCCACCAGGTTCTGTCAGCATACGAGACCGATAGTAAACAAGTACCGTGAGGAAAAGTTGCAAAGAACTTTGAAGAGAACCGTATTTGGCCTTTGATATAGTTTGTCAAAGTGCGTTCCAGAATGCTGACCATTCAGCCACCAGGATCATCAGTGTGTGTGGCCTCCGATAGGTTCTAACAGTAAACGAGACCGATAGCAAACAAGTACCGTGAGGAAAAGTTGCAAAGAACTTTGAAGAGAGGACTGTATTTTTTCTTGACTGAGTTTGTCAAAGTGTGTTTCATTTGGCCACCACAATCATCAGTGTGTCATCTCAGATAGGTTCTGTCAGTATATAAGACCGATATAGTAAACAAATACCATGAGGAAATGTTGCAAACAATTTTGAAGAAAGGACTGCCTGGACCTTATGAGGTCTTTGACTGAGTTTGTCAAAATAAGTTGCCTTCAAGAGATTCTGTCAAAGAGTGTTGCCACTGAGGGATTCTGCCAGTGCATGGCTTCAGAGTAACTGTAGTGCATGTTTTGTTTGTGTGCTGATACTAATACTGGCCTACTTCTGAACCAATGAGGGCTAAATTTCAACGCCATATGATTGGGTCTATGAATAAACTTTCCCGTCGACCTTGATCGGGAATCGAACCCTCAACTCAGAACCAAGAGACCACCACGTTTAAACCATTTGTCAATGGTGCTGGCTTTAGAGTGCCTAGGCTCAATAGGAGCAAAAACATTTTCTACATTATTTTGAATTTCGACAAATTTATTTTGATAAAATTTGAATCTTTTCAGTAAAGATTCTGAATGTTAGGCTATTTGTTTTACCAGAACCTTATTCCACAGAACCAACACACCTTCTCATTTCTGAAAGCCTATGTCTGCAGTCCATGAGTCGGTATTTCAGATGTGACTGAAATATCTACATTTGGATATTTGGAATGAGAATCACCATATTTTCCCTACTAACAAGCAGATCTTGAAAGTCCATGGGTTAATTTTGTTGTGTTAGTGTGGTTAGTGGACAATGACAGAGCTTCGGTCTGGAGGCGAAGACCAAAAATGCAGATCAAATTTGCAAATGTCCAGCAGTCCAGATAGTATGTGTGGCCAGCTGTTAGTGCCTAGGGCCCACGCCATTTCACTTGAAAAAATAAACACTACAGCAAACCATTTGTGGTAGTTTAAATAAGCATATTTGTGCAAAGGATAAAATTAGCCTAAAAATACAGAATATGAAGTTTTGGACATACAGAAGGTTTCCAGAAACAACAATGCCTGGGGCCCCAAGGCCTCAAAACGGACGTGCTTCAAGGCCTCACTCAGTTTGACAAAGCCCCACCAGCACCCAATAAATCACACACATCCTTTGAAAAATGCAGCAAAACTACATTCCTTTTGTGCATGGAATCAATGAAGCATTCTGATCTGGTGTGCATTTGTTTAATCCCAGCCATCATAAAGCGATCCCCAAGGAACAACTCGTGAATATTTTATGTCCCAAAAGTGCATTAAAGCAATAAAGGGTCGGGCTATCAATAACAACAAGCAAATAGCTGCGGGATCCCTTCAGAAAATGGCAAATTTGCCAAAGTCGAGCAAGAAGAGAGAATAACAAAACAGATCGATGGCCAATCCAAAAAACGCCAACATTACTCACTTCTGGCATGCCAGCCATATTCCCTGGTGGAAATGAGGCTAAAAACACCAGCAAACACTGATTCTGGCCACGTTTTACACACCATCACCTTGACATTTTCAGCTTGGCTTCTGCCCCCAGCAACATTCAAATAACTGGTGAAAGTGATTTTAAAAGGTTTTTGGCCATGATTTATATGCATTTGTCTGCATCATCGACAAGCCATAAACACCATCTTAGAGAATTATTTATATGTAGACATGTTAAAATGGCCCACGATTGCAGATTGTACCTTTTAACATATGTCTGCATCATTGGCAGACATTAAACGTAATTTTCAAGTATCATTTACATGTAGACATGTTAAAATGCTCCAAACTTGCAATTCATACTGTGCTGCATTATCGAAAGATTATAAAGGTCATTTTGAAGAAGTGTTTACATGTAGTCTACAGATTGTTCTAAACTTGCAATTAATGTTTCAACACATGACGTCATCATCGGCAGGCATTTATCGAGATTTTCAACCAAATTGTCAAATTATTTGTTTTCGTTTTAAATATTATGGGCAAGGCGCATCGTTTTTTTTAGGAAATTGGCATGTGTAAACTTGGGTATATTCAAATACTCCAATCAAGACTACAATTTGAGCACAAACTCAGAACATATTGAGATTTTGAAAAAATTCCAACGTTATGTAGAAAACGTTCTAAATTTGTCTTGGACATGTCATACGTGATAGGCAAAAAATGTTTAAAAATTACGAAGTATTCTAGAGTATGTAACCACGGCAATACTTCGGTCCATATGTGATTGGTAAACATTAAAATATTTTGTAAAAATTCGTTTGTACATTACTTCAGCATATTCAGTAAATAGCATGTCCCAATTTTATGAGGGTTGCCTTGCACACCTCTAACACTACCTATAAAGTATTTGTTATAATCGTTATTCCAAATAAAATCCATGAAGTTACTTCAGACGATAAAGAAACTTAAACAAAGAATAAAAATCATGATGATTTAACATTAAAGTAAACAGCCATCAGCTGTGAGGCAAAAAATATCCTTAAAAATAAAAAGCATGATGAATAAAAACAAAACATGGTAACAATCGCCTAAGTCTAAAAGTCACGCTTGTTTTTAGCCTGATTGTACAGTGTACTATGGTTAAAGCTGACTTATGATGTCAAGATAAACTTTGAAATCCACTTAAGCCAAAATTTATAATCAGAGATTTTGCATTGGGATTACAGGGTTTACCTCGTCACATTATGTCACGGTAACCGAATTGAAAAGACAACAAGAAGACCAAGGAGATAATGGGGATTTGCATGACTCCAATAATGCTTCTGGCAAGAGTTGCATCTCCATCACTTAACTTAGAAAATCCACAAAGAGATGATCTTAATTCAAATACTCGAGCAGTTACAAAGCGGATCACGAAGGCATCGCTTATGAAAATTATGCTTAGCAGGGCAGATTAATTTGTGTTTTACTTTACATGAATTAGGCCTATCTGATCGATGCTGCAGGGTGTTATAGGTTTTAGGCTTGAAGAAATGCAATACAGTTTAGGAACTGTAGGGAGTATAGGTACTGCCATAAATATATCAGTACCAATCACACGAATACATGTACATGTAGATAATTAATGTCATGTATTTAGGAGGTATGCTCTACAATCACTATGCTGCCTTACATAAGTTTACATATACATGACGATACACTTACTGTATGTACATGTACATGACGATACACTTACTGTATGTACATGTACATGACGATACACTTACTGTATGTACATGTACATGGCGATACACTTACTGTATGTACATGTACATGACGATACACTTAATGTATGTAAATGTACATGACGATACACTTACTGCATGTACATGTACAAGACTTTCAACAGTACATTCAATACTGTACATGTTCCTTAATACCCATCTTCACATCAAGTTGCTTTAAGGGAAAATACAGTAATGAATGCTAGAAACAAAAAATTTAATCATGGAATATTGCCAATTAATTGATATATTTTTTTGAAAAATGTCAGATATATACACATGTACCTGTATTTCACACCAAAACTATATGTATTATTAAGATTATTTATATTTTGCACCATGGACATACTGGAACACTAGTATAAAGAGTTGAACTAATATGTTTTACACACTTCAGTTTGGAAACAAACTTGTTATTCTTGGAAAATAAATCTTCTCAACGGTCGATTGATATATGCTGCGTAACATAAGCTTACATGCATTCGACAATACACTTACTGTATGTACATGTACATGTTCTTTAATATCCATATTCCAAATAAAGGATACGTGTGCATATTTTTCACATCAAGTTGCATTGAAAAAAATGCAGTACTTCAAGTTCATGGGATATTGCCAAAGTATTGATATATTTTTGAGAAAATTTCAGAAATATTTGCCTGTATTTCACGCCCTAACTATGTATTATTAAGATTTATTTATATATTGCACCATGGACATACTGGATCATTGATATAAAGAGTTCACTAATATGTTCAACACACTTCAGTGTTGGTATAAGAAGGTGCATTTTCCTAAAGACAACTTGTTTGCAAACAAACTTGTTATTATTGGTAAACAAACATGTAAAGAAATCATCTCAACTTTACCTATAACCAGGCCATAAAGCAGAGAAACACGGTCGAAACTGTTGGTATGCTGTATGCTTGCCATTCAGGGAGGGTGAATCTGGTCACACGGCCAGAATGGTTCGCGCGCCGCCTGGTGTCAGTTAACATACCTGCGCCTTAATAGGAATTATGTGGTTTATTGCTTTCTGCACCTTTTTTAACAAAGTCACTATTCAATTAATAATCTGATAAATGCTAAATAGTCCTACCCAGCCTAACAAACAAAATCCCACTGTGATATAATTTGGCATAAATTTTATAGAGATTGTAACGTTGTTAACGTGCCCACAAAGTCATCCTCCATAGTTTCCATGACTACCCTGCACCCAAGTATGTAAGAATTCGTACTCTGGCTTCCCTTCATACAGAACGAGAAAATCTTTCGCCTTTTACTAAAGATTTCCGTGGAGGGGAGCAACTCAACGAGTCTATAACCAATTTTTGGAGTCCTGCCCTAGGGTGGGACAACTAAGCAATCAAATTTCAGAATATAATTTTTTTAGTACTCTTAAAAACCAGTTTTTGGTGTTTTAAGCACTTCTTTCACTCAAAGAAGGTGCGTGATACCTTTAACATGATTTTGTTTTAAAGATTGATTAAAGTGCTGCAACATGCGAACGTGTTACAAAATCCATGTTTTTTTACTGGCAGCCCCACTTTGCATTCAGCTCATCCTTCAGCGGGGGTGCAAAAACAGTGAAAAAAGACGTTCCTATTTTGCGCATGCACTCTCATCAGTCACCTCATTTTGGCGCTCGGCGAATCGTGTAACGATATTAGTTTCGCTTCAATGTCCCACTCTTTGTTGGGGTTCAATCAAACACAATCCAGCAAGCTTTAACGAAAAATTGAGCCAAAATAATTGGGTATGCAAATACGGCCCCATGGCGACGTGCTTTATTTGGCAGGATTACTAGCAAGGCACGAATGTCATGGCGTTGGCGCCTTGGATTACAGTAAAAAGGACGAAAACTGCAACTCTGTTCACAGTGACAAAATGAGGCTGCATGCTCGTTTTTATTGGAAAGATTACCAAAGAAAGTTGCATTTCCGGTTGAAAATCAAATTTGCACTTAAATCCATTTAGATATTGTAAGCACTGAGATGTTCAATAACCAGTGCTGTCAGCTTGGGTTACAAGCTCAAAGACTAGCATACATGTTAAGACTCCTTGGTCAGCAAACCTCCGTCTACCTACGGGAGTCTGAGGATTATTACTAGCCAAAGCATGGCAACATTTTCTGTCAAGGCACCATTTTGTTTTAGGACTTCAAAGTCCTTGAAGGTTCAGGAATATAACAAAATGGCACCTACATGGAAGCCAGTTTTGCTGGACTTCAAGGAATTCAGCCTGAATGGTGAATTCAATGGTAACTTTGGTACTTCATTGATACTTCAAGGACTTCAATTTGATTTCAAAGACTTCTTTAAAGTCAGGTAGTTCTCGAAATCTCACCGAAATCCTAAAGATTCCATTAAATTGGGCCCCATTGAAGTCCCAATATCCTAAGAGTCTCTTGAAGTCATTGAAGCCCCAATATCCTAAGAGTCGCATGAAGTCATTGAAGTCCCACGTTGTCATTAATGTCCCTTGAAGTCATTGTAGTTTCATGGCTTCCTTGAAGTTGAAGTGCCATGAAGCCCTTGAAGTCTGCAGTCCATGAATGAGGCTGGACTCACCCAGACGTGCAGTCACTTCAGAAATTACACAGCAGACTCCAATGACAGTGGGTTCAACCAACATGTACGCCTGACTTCACAAGTTGTTAACCCCTCGTAGAAAATAAGTTTGAAGAATATGTGAAAAAATCACATATTGAAAGAATGCATTTTGATCCAAGCAATATATCTATCGATCTCAATTTAATTAAGTGATCAAATTAAATAAATCTAAGGAATTATGCTTGTAACCAGTATATTTTCACTAAATGCCATTGACTCGTTCTATTTTCGTTTGGAAATCATATCGTTATGTCATCTGAGTAAGAGTTAAATATGAGAATTGGCAATACACCATAAGAGTTACAAAACTTCGAGAAAAAATATTGATGGAACGAAGCCAGGAAACACTTATCTACTGCAAGTTAAAAAATGTTTTAAAACTTTGCAGAAATACATTCTCTTAAAACAGTTTACATAGTGTGTGCATCATTATGCAAGTATAGCAAAATGGTGTCAAAAGTCAATCGAATTTTGAAGATTTGGAAAAGTGCGTCTTTGCAGAAACAACATTTTGACCCAATTGCATCATTCGCAATAGGTTTGAAAATTTTCGAAAATACATTATAGTGCAGGCATCTAGCGACAAAACAGAATCGTGACAACATAGGATGAAACCAATCATATCTTGCTGCTTAAAACATGGTAGCAGCATGACATTATTTCTGGTATAATATTTTTAATTTTGAAAATGCACAATCATGTATTTCCAATTAAGACAGGAAATCCGGATAAAAACGATTTTAGAGAATTTAAAACTTAAATCTAGTGTCAACACAGTTTTTAAAAAGATATAAAAATTTAAAACAAAATACTATTTCTGTTCAGATGAGAATTTACATTTTCCTGGTTATTTACATGTAGGCCCTACATGCATCTGAAAATTGTAGTTTTTTCAAAAGTTATTTCTTGCTAGTAATAATTTCAACGAAATTTCAAAACTGTTTTCAAGCAATTTTCTAAAAAACAGTAAATAAAAGCATTAAAAAATCAAAAATTAAAATTGATAAAACATCAAACAAGAATTATCCCTGTTGTCCATTCTACAGCATAATTGCTGTTAATTAGCATGCACAACACACCTAATTCATTAATTTCCACAATGATTACTAACCTTTAACCTCAGTGGAACATGCTAATAGCAATGATGTATGTATTATGTATTCACCATTTACGACCATTGAGGAACTAGGTTGGATTGCAATTACAGCTCTTACTTTTCGATGCTTATTGTCAACAAAGTCAAACAATGGCACGGTTTAATTACAGTGATGTTCAAACAGCACTTCAATTCATTAAACCTCTGTCATTTACACAAGGCCTCATTTCAAACTCTATCGAGCTTCCTGTCCCAAGACACTGGATCAGTGTTAAAACTTGTGTCCTTTCCCTGTCATGAAATACTGTCTGCTAACTTGTTCACAAGCTGTAGAATTCCACCAAATACCTACATAGCAAACTGAAATAAGGAAAATATTTGAACTGCAAACTAAGGCAGTGTGAAACCATACAGGTGTTACTGGATAGGGAAAGTAGTTTTCAGTGTCACATTCCGGAAATAATTCAATATGCAACAGAAAGGAGTCAACGCACATGTTCTTTCCCAAACTCCTTGGGGCCCACAGCAATATTAACGTTTCTTTTTTCTTCAAAAAATGATTTTCTGCATTTATAAAGCATTCGTTTTAAATTGAATGCCAGGTTCCATAAGTCTACATTTACAGGGGGCAGCAGAATTTATTAGACGAGTTTAACTTGCAAAGTAAATTCGATCTACAGCGAGATGAGCACCTACTACATATAGTAGATACAAAGCATTGTGTCACAAAGTTACTTTTGCAAAATAATGCCAATCACCTGAGATCCAATAGATTTCAGACACACAAAAGCGTAAGATCATGGATTTTAAACTCATTGCAATGAGGAAAAATAATTTAGTTATATTAACAACATAAAGGAAGACCTTTAAAAAAAAGAACCAACTACCTGAATAGATTCCTTAAAATGGTATTCGAGGGAGTATTTTGACATTTGACAATAATGACATTTTGTGAACAGTTTGAAAATGTAATGAATACTAATAATAATGACATTCATATGGTATAACTGTCATAAAAAGGGATGCTTTAAAACTAGGCACGTTTTTTGTGAAAAACTAGTAAATTTTCCTTAAAATTACTTTCAGAAATCACATGTTAATAGAAATTATGGAAGTGTTTTAAATACCAATATTGAATTATGGTAAACATTTAAATTCTTAATAATATTAACAATGACAGTAAGATGGTTTAACTACCTTAAGAAATCAATTTTTGAAAATAAACCCTCGAAATCAGAATAAAATTTCAGAAAAAACCACAACCTAGCCTTCCTTAAACAAACTGTTGATGTAAGATTAATATTAGGGATCCCCCATGAGAAATTTTCAGAAAACCAAATCAGAAATTAATTTTAGGCAATAACTCTATGAAAATGCATATTTTTGGTAATGTTTGCAACTCCCCATCCAGATGTGCCATATGAGCTACAACCCTTTAAGACCCTTATATATACAATTGTACATCATTGCTAGATAAGAATAATGGCAAGAATAATGGCAACCAATATTTATCACCTGCATTTGCACCAGTTATACTCATTATTACATAACTGCAACCAAACAAGTGGCAACCTGTTTGCATTTGAAGCAAATATCATCAGTTTTCAATCAGTCTAACAATCACTTTAAAACCAGTTTGCGTGAAATTTTAAGCTAGGTTTTTCCATAAAGGTATATTACAACGTGCTGAGCTAGACTTTCATTTCGATGTAGGAATCCTCATATCCAAAGTCATTTTCAATTCTCATTAACTCCAACGACTATGAAAATCATCTTACTATGATAGAAGGCGTGTGTAAAATTCACACAAGCCGTTTCAATACCCCAAAATCTTGGAGACCTTCAATGCGAATTATTGCAGTGACAAAAGAAACAGCACTGCAGAAAAAATAAAGCCAGAGATAAAAGCCCCAAAATGTGATTGAACAAGAGAAAGTGGAAAGGAAGAAATGTAGAGCCATGCTTGTTATTGAGTTTGCCAACATCATCGTGCAGTTTTCAGTAACAATATAACCCAATTATTGGAGCAAGTTTTGGGGGCTCTGTTGAATGTGATGTTTTCTGTTGTTCTGCCCTCCAGGTAAAGTAGCCATGATACATTTTTCGATTCAAACGAATGGACTAGAGAAAAAACAATTGATAGCAAATAGATCTGTTTCTTCCGCCTATCCAATTTGTCAGAAAAATGGTCTTGTATCAATATTTCCTGCGAAGCCAGAATTATGGCAAGCGTATGGCATCAGCACAACAGAAAATTGATGACTGCTAACAGGCTTTTCCAAATAATAATAAAAAGATGAAAGACAGAAAGACACAAAAGCAGAAAAAGCGTTATGCATTTAAATGAATTAAAGTGAAGAAAGCTATCTGAAATTTAAATCAGCCTTTCTGTTCAATATCAACGAAGCTTGATTGAATTCAGCAAATGCCTTTGGAGCAGAAGCGAAGCACACATCTATTCGAATGGCAAGTTCTGATTAGAATATCAGAAGAAAAAAATCGCCAATTTCTGTGAGGATTGCGAATCCTTACAATTGGTATTCGCAGAATCCATTGAATAATTTAAAAAGGCATTGCATAATTTTTCCGGAAGACTTCAGAAATTCAATAAGCAATAATGCAGCCATCCCAGTCAATACTGCAAACGCAATTGAACGAACAGGAAATGCACTAGCAGTCAGTGTCAGTAACGAAATATGGGGATTTGGAATGAATTTAACTTCGAATGTGTATATTTATCGCAGCGTTTGGAGAATATTGACTCATCAATGTTCACAAAGATGCTTACATTACTATGGCATCTGAATTAAGTTGCTCTATAAAGATTAGAAAAGCCTACACAATTTCGCTAACGAAATTAACAAACCTAACAAGAAAATGATTCGAAATTGAAAGCAAAGTTACGACTAAAAAATAACATTCTAGGACGAAATACAGGCATACACTGCATTAACATATTCAACTGGACCTGAGTGTATACGTAAATCGAAAATGCACTATTATTTTACACAGGTATAATGTACCATACATGTATAATGAACCATACATGTACAATGTATAATTCATGAACATTAGCGCTGATAACGCATTAACTAGCTTAGGTCTAATAATGAGACAAAATGGGAGTCATAAAACGTGTACGGGAGTAAAATCCTGTACATAGTAGTTTTAAATATTGGTTGCAACTAGATTTCCATGGTGATAACGTTCCATTGAAGTGTTGACAAACTGAAACTACAAGTAAAGTCAACATCCAGAAACTAATAACTGTACATTGTAAATTGCAATTGAATTTTGATCTTATGGTAAATAATGCAACATATTTTTTTTTATAAATTTACTTTATAATTTAGAAAGACAAGATCATTCCAACTTGAAATAGAAAACTTTTGACTTCTATCCAAACTAAGGGACATATTCTTAAAATGTTGTTATGCATCTTCAAACATTAAGAATAATGAAAAAACTAGAAATATTCACCGTAGGAAGAATATAGAAAAAAAGGAATAAAATATAAGAAGAATATAAGAATTATTTGTTGAAAAAAATCAGTAAATTACTACAGTTCAAAGCATTTCCTAATTTTTAATTGTGAATTGCTCATATCATATTTCTGGTTCACATTTCTTCATATGCAAATATCTATTTTTTTCAAGAAATATTTTAGAAAACAATTACAGTTTTAATGAACTAAATAAACGGCACTTCTCAAACTTTGGACCTCAACCCACGTAGTTTTAGAATAATAGAGTTTTGCGACCCATCTACAATAAGCCTGAGAATGCCGTAGGCATTTTTTTTACAAAATCTACAAAAACCAGTGTAAATATTAACATTCAAAAGAACACCGTAGGCGAAATTAAAAAAAAAAAACTAGCCGTAATGCATTTTTAAAGATATGCTTAGAAATATTAATAATCAACAGACTGTCGTAGGCAAATTTTTGTAAACAAAACCAGAGATGATGTAAGATTTTTAGAAAAACCATATCTCTGATGATTCTTTGTCAAAGCAGTTTGCATTAAAATATTGGAATATAGAAATTTTTCTAAATATATAGGAATATAGTAATTTTTCTAAAAATATAGGACTATACACTGCATAATGCTACATCAAAAATATCGGAATCACTTTACAGCCTGTACAAAGCATATAGGGATGATGTTCACTGGTATAGCATACTGTGTCTACTGACTTGATCGTATTGTTTATAATAATGTGTTCTTTTCGATAAGAGTAATCCATAATTTGGGTACAAAGCCTTAATATTTTCGGTCTCATCAATTTGTATATAATTAGCAAAACTAATCCTGGCAATGCTCGACTGCACATTGTGTCACCATCGCTAATAAGACGATTATAATTGCTTGATGCGGAAGCAGGATTAAAAACATTGTCTTATGTATTCAATTAGTGTAAGCTAAATGAGGATATGCAAAAAACCTAATTAATATCTTATGCAGCTACTGTCATTTAACGAATGCAAGTATAGTGCGTGACAGTAACTCTGTGCCAAAACAATATTGTCACTTGATACTGTCAAGGATTTGACAAACAAATGTCCCTTAGTATGAATACAGGTCAAAAGCTCATTTAAACTGTTTATATTACTCACTTATTTTTATTTTTTAATAATCTTAACTTTGTTGTAGAGCAATTAGAGGTTTTCAAAATATTCCGACAACGATTTGGGAAACGTTTTGAAAAAAAAAGTTGTTAATTTCTGACAATTCAGAAATATGCAATAAGGGAAAATTTGATTGAATATGGAAATCATCTCACAAAATTATAACAACGAGGTTCAAACATTTCATAATTTTGCTGCAATGAGTTCAGAATTTTCGAAATTTAGGTATCCATTAATGTAATTGTTGAAAAAATCTGAAAAAAACGTGGTCAGGCCCAGACAGCAAGAAAAATATGTTAAAAACGCAAAACATTTCGTGTAAAAGGCAAGAAATTTGGTGGAAATATGTGGAAAAGCCAAATGGAATGAAATTTAAGGCAATTCTTAACATGGAGAACATTAAACAAACTGTTGGGGATATGCTGTAGAATTTACGTTTTCTTTGCTTTTTCATTATTTTTTCCCTTCATGTGTTCTACCATGTTTAAACTGAGTTAACCTGACCTGACCTAACCTAACCAACATGTATAACCTAACATCTAACCTTAAAATTCACTGTTTAGCTGAAACAACCGTCAGGTAATCATTGCAAGCCTATGAGTTTTTAGGAGAAGTCCACTCTCTCATAGTGCCAATATCAGCGTGGGGCAGTAGCAGGGCATATTCCATAGGATAGCCGAAAATGTTTATATTAATAAAACTGGTAAGTTCTGAAAAATAGAGGAAGTTTTTTAGCCATATTTTAACAAGATTTCTTGATGTCAATATTTCAAGTTTTTTTGATGTTAAATGCTCTTAATCGACAAACAAATGTTCCAGAAAATCATCTATCCAAGCTACTGATTTGAATTGCTGAGCAAACCTGTTTAATGTGGAATTCAATTCTTTCCCATATATGCCATAATGGAAACATCTGGTTTTTATCCTCTCTTATTACTTTCAAGGCTGTGAGCTGGATGTTTTTTTCTCACTTTACAAATCGTAAATTTCATTACGTCAATCGTGACGACATCTTTATCCAAAGCGATGAAATTAAAAACTAATTTCTGCATGAGCATTCCATTATTTCGACATTTATTTCACATCTGCTTAATTGAAGTTCCCCTATTTAATGAAATATGCTTTTTAATTAAATCTGTTTTTAATGTATGTAGTCTCAACCGTTCCTGAGGCCATCTGACATCTGTGTTCTTCCTTTATATTCTGGCATAATTTCGTCAAAAACAAATTTAGACGTTTATTAGAAGAAAAATGACAGACATTTGTCATCTCAGCTTTGACAAATATTCAAATGAAACCATTACCAACATAAAGCCCACATGGAATCTAATAACATGCGTTTCTAATAATTCATTTTACATAGATTAAACATGAAACGGAATAACATACGAGGGACTTAATGCAATAATGGTTTTTATCATTTGGTACTGTGTACAAATTTGCATAAGTGAAAGCTTCCTCTGTTAAAATTTCCGCAATCCTGCAGATACATGTCGAGAATACTCTAGCAAGCTTGCAAATTCCTCTTAACATATGGTAAAACAATCCATATCAAATATTAATATGGGTTGCTAAATTCGTTAAGTTCAAAGCAATATATGAAAAAAATCCAGCATTGCAGCTTTTACGTCATTTTCTTCAAGCATCTGCAAATTATATCAACAATGAATTTTTCCTAGATGCTTACTCTTGAAATCTTCAGGATAACAAGTGCTGCATTTTGAGATTTGCAGTAGCTCATTCTCCATAATATCAGCTCAAATAACAAAAAAATTGACTTATACACGTAGGAAAAACTTCAAAGAAAGACGATGAATTGCAAAGAATTTCAAGAAATAATGTTCAGGCTTTCCTGAAGAAAACGACATGAATGCAGCAGGAATACCGAATTTACTGCAATCTCTCTGAAACTGGCAATTCTACTCTCTAAAAATTGGAATGTGTAAAAAAATCTAGAAAAGCAGTAGTTACATGTACATGTATGAATCAGAAAAGTTCACATCTGAACATGTATAAGTCCACAAGATATGTTGATAAAGGTGCGTTTATACTATATAACAAAACATTGTAATATAAATTATTTTTAACTCTGTGGTACAGTTTGTTATATAACTCACTCGATTAAGTGGGTCATCAATACATGTACAAAATGTTAAAAAAAACATTTTCATCTCATTTTCATAAAAGTTGTAACGCACATTTACTCTATGCCAGTGGTCTTCAAACCTCTAACACCTTTGGTACCCTAGTACCAAAAATGTTTGGATGTTCTACATTGTACTCCCTGTTATTCACTGTTCCAACAAAGACACAATGAAATCGTGATTGCTTACAATGAGATACAGCTAAATGTACATTAAGCAACAACATTTTTTATGTTAGTTTAATTTAGAATATGTCAGGTCAGGCCAGGATAAAGTCAAAAAACAGCACCACAATAAAACAGCAAAAAATAAAAATAAGACAGACAGAATAAATTGCGACAGTTATGACAGGCGTCATTCTTGGAGCAGGGACTATACATGTATTATTCAAACGTTTTGTACGATGTACTGTACATGTACATGTAGGCTATCAATTATTGTTTTAACCATTCTAATCATGAAACTAGATGCTAAATAATGCAATCTAAATAATTTGTAGAACCCCTGAAAACATTGTGTTACCCAGTTTGAATAACACTGCCCTAGGCCAATAAAACCTTAATAAAAAGTTTTCGAATAAAACGTTGGAGAACGTTTAAAATATTTCCGGCACATTTGTAAAAATGAGGCCACAGCTGTTAAAAGTCAGCAATTGACAAATTCGTCACATTCTTGTTCCTTCGTATTGGATGCTTGAAGAATTTCAAAGATTTTGTAATAATTGGAAACACCATTCAAACAAAATGCTTGCACGAAGAAGAAAGTGCAAAATTCCCAGCCAGCATAGTTTGCATTCCCAAGCCACGAAATACTGTAATCGATGTAACACTTACTGAAGCTGGCATGATGGGAAGTCAGCCTTACACGATGTCAGGATAATCCCATGGCCTGGAGGGCCATGTGTGAACACTAGCAATTCTGAACCATTAAATAAATGCGAGCATCAATTTGGCTGGCAACTGCACTTACACGTACACTGTACATGTACATTAAGTGAAGTACGACACGAGCATCTCACTTATTTTTGGGAGCCAAATCTAAATCTGTTCTTGCGAGTCATTGCTCAAACTGATTTCAGTGGCTCTGGCAGGAGACATTCTTCAACGTCTCTCAACACTCTGCCACCCCCGCAAAAAACGACCAAGAATTAAATAAAAATAAAGTCATCAACGTCGGCTGCACATTAGCACGTTGGCGGCACGTGAAATTACCCCAACACACAAACAGGACAAATCATTCCAAGCGTGCTTCCTAAATCATGCCAGATTTATGAACTTGCCATGCTCCAGGAGCTCTGGAGAACAGCTTGGGGAATTAGTTTTTTAGTCTAATTTTCCCTTAGGTTTCTGTGGTTGTACAGCTGTAAGGAGGATGATGATGGTCTAATTGTGGGTAACAGACTACCATAATATCACACTGTAAATGTCATACTATTTGTATAGTTCAAAGGTTGTTTTAACCCCATGGATGTCATACTGTACATGTACATGTAGTTCAAAGGGTTTTTTGACAGTGTGGAAAATTCAAAGGTTTTTAAAGATTAATTTTGCTCATTGCATTAAAATGTACAATACGACATATGAATGTGTTAAATATGGGGAAAAGCATCAGGCCGTCAAATGTTTGGCAAAATTATGACACTTTTTGACAAAGGCACAAACCAAACAACTTTTGCATGATTCACATACATGTACATGTATATAGCATTCAGATGCAAGTACAAGTAGCACCAATTTGTATGAAATCCTTTCACCTTGATTATAAAATGTCCACGTGTATGTCATTTTGTTCTTTGAAATGCAATGATTACTTTTCAGTTGTTTCCTTCATATTTTCCCCCTTTAATTAGTTATTGTGCAGCATAAAATTTCATAAATCTTTTCAGAAATAGGATTATTAAAAATTAAACAAAAAACAAGTTAATGACACTAATTCGGCCTTAGGTCTAGTTATACAATGTTGGCAAAATTTAGTCTTAAACAATTATTCTTTCCATCGATTAACAAGGAATTAATCCTTCCTAAGGTCCATATATTGTGTAAACTTGTGTACAAATTTTATGGGCCATTTTAATTTGCTCCCAGAACATAGGAAGGTTAATTTCCTGTTAGTCGATAGGAAGAATAGTGCAGATTTTCCAAACAATTTCTAAATACATATATAGGTATGTCAGAATTCAACTCATTAATTCAGAAACTAACTTCCCAAGTTCATATTGAACATTTGCATGCCCCAAAACGTGTTTATTGACCCCGAAAATGTTATACTGTACATTTTGCAAACATTTCATATTTATTAACATGCCCAACTAAATTCAGAAATAATTAGAAATTTTAGGTTTAGTCTACATGTATAAGAATTAGAGAATTTGAAAAATGGAGATAAACGAAAAATATATTTTATGCAATATCTAGTTTCGTATCGCAGTATATTGCTTTCATACATTCTACTAAAGTTTGTTCTACATGTACATCTTATACTCCGTAAAAGCTTGCTGCCAATGATATCGATGGTTATTTGTTATGGCCTGTTGAGAAACTGAGATTATAAACGTATTTATTGGATTTTTCCAATGCAATTCCACATCATTAGTACCATTTTAAGTTGCTCCCAGGACTACATGTAGAAATGCTTAATTCCCTGTTAATCGATGGCATGAGTAATTAAAACACGAGTTTCATTTATTTTCTCCTTCAATTTAATTAAGTCATCGTGATTTCATTAAAACACTCCAATGGTGTTTTCAATGCACATGCTCTATCAGTGACTTCATGGAGAAGGAAATGACTTTCATTCAACTATATTAAGTCAACCTCCCACGTTTTGCAAAACTAAGACAGGGGTATAACCTTTCATTGCAATCTGATTGTGTTAATTTAGTAAGCATTATTACACCAACAATTGCATTCGTTGGCAAAATCAGAGTTGAAGTGAAGATAACAGGAAATGAAAATGTTTTCTGCACAAGAAGCTCGTACCGCATTATTGCCCATGATTAAAACGCAACTAGTGCTATGTTTTGCAATGCACTAAGTAGATTGCATTTAAAATGAAACTTTGTACGAGTTAGGCAAGCTAGGGATTTAATCAACATTGAGAATACAGAACATCGAACCAATACATGTACTGAAAATAAACAGAATCAAGGTTGATAACAAACGTAATCGACATCGAGAAAAATACACAATGTCACTGAATTACTTTCTCATGCATCATAATCCGAAATGAATGAGGGAAACGGCGATTTCGACATTTGTTTTAATAATTTACTGATTACACAATTTTTCAAATCAATTTTGAAAGTATTATTTCCACTTAAAGTGATGCCTGGGTCGATATTTTAGAACGTAACAATTATTAATTATAATGCAGTCTTTTTAATATTTAATACACTCATGACATGACTTATCAATGTAATAGCATACTAAGCACATGTCTTATCATTGTAGTAGCATACTAAGCAGGTCTTATGAATATATTAGCATACTATGCACATGAATTATCAATGTAGTAGCATAGTAAGCATAGAATACATAATTTTTGCATTTTATCAAAGCATGTCTTTTTCCCATGCCATGTACATGAACATGTACCTCTACATATGTAGAAGCATACTAAACAAATGTCTTATGTTGTTCGCTATGCCATGTAGTTTACACGACATTCTTTGTGAAATCTGAACATGTCCTGAGAGTATTATCACGGCGTTAGAAATATATATATATACAAAATTTGTACCGAACATTATCCATGTTGCAATAAGTATGTCAAATTTGCGACATTTCGAGGTACATGTACTGCATGCGCATTATTCATAAAAACAAAATATAGTATAGAAGCCAGTTACTGGATTAGTCAATATACATGTACAGGTTTTGGTGCAAATTCTTTCACACGGTATTCCTTCAAGTATTTCGAATTACAAACATTATGCATTAGAAAGTACAGTATCTACTGTATCAAGATGCATTGTCATTTTCATATTGGCGTCCATGGAAGTACAAGCAAGCATTTTCATCATTTGATCTCCCTTTCAGCAAACATCGACCCAAAATCCACCCACAAACATTTTAAAAAATCCGTTTATTGACTTGTTTATATGTGAGGAGAATCGCCATATCTGATGCAACTTAAACATAGTTGCACAAATCAACATGTAGCGCTGAAATCCAATGTTTTCTTGGATATTACATGTAAGTACAAGCGCCAACTGACTGAACATGCAACAAGTGTAAGCCTAGGCATCGTATACTACCTGTGGAAACTCAATTGGAGTTATGTAGTTTTTGAAAAAGAACGAGACTCAATAACCAAAAGCCAATGTTTGAGAACAGCACATACACTCATCCAGGTATCCAGCAGTGAAGTAAGTGGAGCAAGTCCATCTTCCCCCAAGGACCCGTGGACTAATTTAATAGGATACTTCAACGTCATCTTAACATCCAAGAAAATAGCCTTGAAAACCAATCACCCACCCTGTTAATAATCGTAGTTTCTACCACAAGGGTACGAGATGGAGAAAATACAGTGTCCTCCAGTGCAATTACAAAGAGCATAGTTTCAGGCTTTTACTTCATCTTTCAGGCTCTTTCAATTTGGATGTTCACGAGGGATTCAATCCCTGGAGATTATGGGAAGGCAGCATCATTTGCTTCATCTCTTATTGAATCAATGCGGAAAAATAACACCATTAGTCAGTGCAATAAGCCTCCGAGGGTCATGACAACTTATTGATTGCCAGACAAAGGAAGTTTGGAAAGCTTGTTTTGACACCATGGCCAAATCCCACTTGGCAGGGGCAACGTGCAAGGCAAAAGTTTATTGAAAAACATGCTTGCAAAAGGGTTCTAGAAATACTGATTGCAAAGTGCCGATTTTACACGTAGTTAAAAAAATTACAAGTTTGAAACCAGCTTATTTGCAAGATGATGATACATTTATTGCAAACTGGTAATATTTGTTGAAAAATAAACAGTTTTGAAACTAGTTTGGTTACACTCTGAGTTATACTGAGAGCAATTTGGTTAACAATATACAATCTGAAATGTACAATGTGTCTGAAAAGTCGTTGCCCAATTTATTTTAACAACTATGTTAAATCATACATGTATCTTGCCTTAATAAATCTTACAACTAAAATAATTTCAGGGTGTTCTTCAGTATAGTGCCTGCTCCAGCATGGACAATATGGGAGGGCAGGCTTCTCCTAACAGCTTGCAGGTTAGCCGTGATTGCCTGGCACTAGGGGGCAACTAAATTATACATTATTACATTGCAAGGTTTGTTTAGGTAATGTTGGGTTAGCTCTCAACTTCCAAAACCTGGATAAAATTACCCCAAACCGGGTAAACGTGGCTTTCATTGGGTAACTTCTTCGGAATACTCATCAAAATTTACCATAAAAGTTTACAATAAAAAAGTACTTTGAAGTTAGTGATCAGTCAGTGTGTACCAATATCCCTAAGCATTATATGTATTTATTATGATATACTGCAGAATTGTGCTTGCAGTAAACGTGCACAAAATATTTACATTTCAGCCTATACAGTATAGTATATGGCTGTACAGTTCAAGATTGCCAACTCTCATAATTTAGTCCTTTTATATATTTTTTTGCATATTGTACCTATCTTAGCATAAATTAATTTGAAAACACAATTTCTTTAGTTAACCACTTAGCCGCTAAGAAATCACCGCCAGCCTACAAGCCGCTAGGAGAAGCCCACTTTCTTGAACGTGTCTATGGCTGAGCAGGGACTATTCCATAGTACAGCCATTTATTATTAGATTAAATAATTTTGGTTGATCATGTAATATTTTTCATAAATAGGATGTAAAGGACTTGTTGGTAAAATATTTTGGGCATAATGAATGAAAACGTTTGGCAAGCACTGGGATAGGTTTAACAATAAAAATAAAAATGATACATTTCAACATCTAGGACAGGTGTCTTTCTTGTATACTAGACAAGAAGAGTTGAGATATAGATAGTTTGTCCACATTTGGAGCAGAGACATTACGGAAGTTTATCCCAAAGTTATGTAAAAATCTTGGTTTCACCACCCTGCAAGCATTCCAAATTCCTATTTCAGCATTATTCAGTTCAGTGCCAGTTTAAAATGAAATACTGCACACATTGTTTATAAAAGCCTAACAGAAAATGAAAGACAAACAATCCTGCTGACCAGCCTAGCAAACCACCAGTGAAAGATAAGCAACCAAGCAACTTTCATTAAGATTTTCAATTTCCTCTGCAAATGGTCACTGAACAAAACATGCTTGTTTCTTGATAGAGTGTTTCCTATATTAGGAATTCTCCAGGAAGATGCATGCACCAATGCACTTAAGCAACCATCCAGAAATTAAGGTTAAACTACTTCCTGTCAAGACGGTCGAGGTAAGAAGCGCCATTGCATAATGAAGATCTTGCCTCTTGTCATTCTATGAATGAGAGGAAAATCTATTGTCAACCACCACTAAATATCAGCCTCCATTACCATTTCCAAAGAATATTACTAGGGAAGAACATCATGTAGAAACTCACCATACAAAAACAAGTCTTGAATATACAAAAAGAGGGTACAACAACTGCCAACTTTTGTAATCATCATTTTCAATTACTAAACTGCTACTGAAGTGGAAACTTCAATGAATTTATTTCCATAATTTCGGAAGAACTTGTTTATTGTGTGCACTATCTTAACCAACTTCAACTTTGAAGAATGTCAGTCAGCCTAAGTGTTGTCAATGATATTTATTTACAGTCATTGATTACCGTTTCTAACATAAAATAGGTCTCGGCAGATACTTTGAGTTGCTCTATTTATTGAAAAAAATACCTCAATATAGTGGAAGTAGAACAAAGTTGTCAACAGCTTTATGTGCATTCCATAACGAAATAGTTTCAGTCAATAAACAAATAGCTCAAATTGTTGTCCTGAATAATTCGGCGTTTTATAAAGTGTACGTTTTCAATTCTATCCTTTTCAACAAATCTACCTGTATATGGCATTTTTTATGAAAACGCCTGAAATGAAATTTAATGGCATAACATTAAAAATACTTCAATATAGGGGAATTAGAACAAAGTTGTCAACAGCTTTATGTTCATTTCATAACGAAATAGTTTCAGTTGGTAAATAAATAACTCAAATTGTTGTCCTGAATAATTCAGCAATTTATAAAGTGTATATTTTTATTCCATCATTTTCAATAAAAGTATATGGCATTTTTTATGAAAACGAAAGTGTATATTTTTATTCCATCATTTTCAATAAAAGTATATGGCATTTTTTATGAAAACGCTTGAAATGATTCAAATTCCATGATCGAAGAACCTTGCAACAAATGGAGCAATATATTTTCAGCACAAAAAATAAACACAATTTCATAATACTGCATAAAATGCCATGGTCTAGATTTGGTTAAACCCATTTTATCATATTTCAGGTTCAGTGATCAAAAACTTACTTTCATGCAAATTCTGAGATCATAAGCTTTAAACTGATCTCAAGTTCGTGTGGTCCGCTGATACATTAATTGGAAAACAAAACCTTTCCTGAACATGCAGGAGAGCTACCATCAGCACAATCCGACCCTTGTTCTTATTTGGAATAATTTCAAATTAACAATATTTTAGCAGTCAACAGGTAAATATTAAATTTCTTGAGGAAGAAGCATGTTATTGGTCACTCATTAAGACCTGCAAGTACACTCGTAAAATTACATTTAGAAGTAATTTTTGCGCACTTTGTACTGTGCAAGATTATGGTTAGATCACGCTGTTTAACCTGATTTGCATCAACTGATTAATTGGTTTATATAGTCGTTAGTACCTATTACTGAACAAAATAATCCACCATGGACAATTGAAATAAAAGCACGTTCAGAACATCCCAGAAGCAATGGAATCACTTGACCTCCTGGAGCATCTTACCAAAGAGGTAACACCAAGCCCTTTGGATAATGGTGCATGGAGGATGTTGATACCAAAAAAGCTTACCTTTTGGGGTTACAGCTCTTACACTTTATCCTTGCAAAAGGCAGCAAGCACATGGCAAGATCATCTAAGGAGCAATGAAATCACTTGACCTCCTGGAGTACAGGGAGCATGTACCAGAATGGTAACACCAAGAGCTTGAAAGGGCCATGGAGGTCATTTGGCCTTCTGTAGCATCTTCCCAGAGTGGTAAAATGGAGGTCATGGAAAAGGCCCGGGAGGTCACTTGGCCATGGAACATTAAATCAGAGTGGTGACACCTTCGAGGTCACTTGGAATCTGCAGAAGCTTACCAGCGCGGTAATATGGAGGTCAAGGAAAATACCATAGAGGTCACTTGAAATCCTGGAGCATCTCACCAACGTGGTAACACCAAGAGGTTGTACATGTCATGGAAGTCATTTGGCCTTCCAGAGCATCTTACCAGAGTGGTAACACCAAGAAGTTGCAAAGGGCCATGAAAGTCACTTGAAATCCTGGAGCATCTCACCAGAGTGGTAACACCAAGGAGTTAAGGGCCATGGAGGTCACTTGACCTTCCAGAACATCTTACCACAGAGAGTAGTAACACCAAGAGGTTGAAAAGAGCCATGAAGGTAATTTGAAATCCTGGAACATCTCACCAAAGTGGTAACACCAAGGGGTTGAAAAGGGCTATGGAGGTCACTGGCCAATGGACCTCACCAGTGCGTTAACACAAAGAAGTTGCAAATGGCCATGGATGTCATATGAAATCCTGGAGCATCTCTCCAACGCGTTACATATAACACTAAGAAGTTAAGGGCCATGGAGGTCACTTGGCCTTCTGGAGCATACTTCAAGATGTTAAAGAGGGCCAAGAAGGCCACTCGACCATAGATCTCAACAGTGCGTTAAGACCAAGAGGTGGCAAAGGGCCTTGGAAGTCATTTGGATTCTGTAACATTTTACCAACGTGGTAACATGGAGGTCATGGAAAGGGCCATCGAGGTCACTTGAAATCCTGGAGCATCTCACCAGAGTGGTAACCCCAAGAGGTTGCAAAGGGCCATGAAGATAATTTGAAATCCTGGAGTAGCTAACCAGAGTGCTAACACCAAGAGGTTGAAGAGGGCCATGGAGGTCACTTGGTCTTCTGGAGCATCCTACCAGAGTGGTAACTGCAAGAGGTTGAAGAGGGTCTTGGGGATCACCTCCTCACCCCCAGTTCCATTCTCATTCGATTTGCGTGTAATCCTCCAGCATTTAATTGCCAAGTTTTCCCACTTGCTTATCCCTCCATTGTGAAGCGGCCCAAGAAGTCTCCAACTCCACGTGGCTTAGGACGTTAAGGCGTTAATCGCATGCACGTTCCTGAGAGCACAGAAGCCAACTGTGCGGAAAGAGCTCCGTGGCACTTTCCTAAAAGCTTATACAATTTTTAAATCCTAATGGATGCCAAAAAGAAGGCCCTCCTGCTCACTGCAGCTATTTCAGTCTCGCCCCCATCTTGCTGGTTAGCATTCTTCGACGTAATGCATTTCCTCTTGTGTTTTTTTTTCAAACAAAGCAAGCTCGAAAGCAGGAGTCCCATCGCTACATTAGGGGCAAGTCATTATGCGAGCTTGTGCCACGTGAACGCATTCAATTCCTGCCTTTGTTTGCTGCATTAACTTCTGACTTCTGCCTCCAGAAGCCATCAACGATGGGGTCCTCAACGCAAAATCATGAATTTAACATGTATGCACACTGCACATGCATAAGTTAACACCGGTTGCTGATGATCGCTTGCACAACCATCTTACAACCAAATTCACTCCCACAGACACATGGCACAACTGTCTGGTTTTTTCACATGAAAATATCTGGGGTTTTCACATTTTTTACCCAATATTTCTGAAAAAATTGCCATTTTAAGAGCTATAAAAGTTCATCTCAAACTACAGGACGCGACCCACCTACAAGGTAATTTGTTTTTGAAAACTAAACCACAAATAGTGGATTTCAGCTTGCTTTTGTAAAAAAAATTGTATGGTGTAAAATTTAATATAAATGTTTAAAAGAATGCCGTAGGCGATTATTTTTTTTAATTCGACCAAAAATGGATTTCAAGCGTATTTTCACGGAAATGATCAACCATCATTCAACCAAATTCACTCCTACAGCCACATATCGCAAATTATTTTTTGAAAAACGGATTGAAAATGATTGTCAGGCATGTGGCCAGTTGGTATACAATTTTTCACATTTTTTCACATCCAAGAATCAGATATTTTTCACATTTTTTCACATGCAATAATCTGTTTTTTTCGCATTTTTTCACATGAAAATATCCGTTTTTTTTTCACATTTTTTACCCAATTTTTTTTGAAAAAAGAGCCATAACAGTACATCTGAAACTACAAGACACGACCCACCTACAATATTGAGAATGCCCTAGACATTTTTTACAAAACTAAACCACAAATAGTGGATTTCAGCTTGCTTTTTGTAAAAAAATGTATTGTGGAAAATTTAATATAATGTTTAAGAGAATGCCGTAGGCGATTATTTTTTTAATTAGATAAAAAATGGATTTCAAGTGTATTTTCATGGAAATTATTTTTTAAAACTTAATGCATTATTTTAAGGTTCTGATAAATATTATCCTCAAAAGAGCGCCGCAGGCAATTTAAAAAAAAAAAAACTGATAAAAATAATCAAATTTTAGTATGTTTTTTATGAAATAAAGAACCTGAATGGTGGAGAATTCCTCAGATTTATGCTGAATTTCTGGTGCAATTCATCTCCAATGATTGTTCACATAAATTGTCATTTTCACTCAATTTTTAAAAATTTTATCACATTTTTAACACAAGGGTATAAGATTTAACATTTTTCACACTGGCCACATGCCTGAATTGCATATTTTTAAAAATTAGAAAAATAATGGAATTGTGCGCATACGTCTGTCAAACGTAACCTTGTTAAGCGAATTTGGTAGGCAAAATATTTTGAAGACCATGAAGGAGACTTTTCTAGGGGTAAACTAAGATTACAAATGGTGAATTTTAGCCCACATCGCCGTAAACAAATATCGCATGGTAACATTATTAATTAGGCGAAATTTATTGAAAAACACTACAAGAAAGTTCACGTATTAATACGCTATATATACGAAATTTTGTTTTGGAAAACTAGATCATAAATGATGAATTTTACTGTAGCTTTAAGCCGAAGTGTCAATATAAATTCTTTTATATAGAAACAATACCCCTACCAGACGGCCACTTCTTCAAGATAGTTTTAAGAAGAGTTTATATACTTGAATGCAGCTTGGGGTAAAATCCATTATTTAAGATCCAGTTTCCAAAATTTCAACTACAAAGTTCCTGATATCTTAAATATGTAATGGAATTCTTTTAAGGAAAAGTCTATTGAAACGCAATATTGGTGACCATGCCGATAAAGTAAATTTCCTCAGTATTCTAAAAATACTAATATTTTAAAATTCTAAAAAAAATTCCGAAAGTGTTGTATCATAAATTTCATCAATATTGCATTTAAGTTGCCCTTCCTTTAATTATTATTTATTACAATTTTGGCTAACATCTGTCATGAATGATACTACGCATACAACGGACTCCTAATAGAATTATTCTGTCTTAGAAATAGTTGTGATCTTAACATTTTCCCAATATTACGCTGAAAATATAATGGAAATATGGTCATGTAGTGGGGGAACTGTTATGTAATGACTAAACTCATCATCTAGCTGTACAATTCATATAAAATTTCTAATTTGTTCAGAAAAGTAGTGAAATACAATATTTGTGATCGAGTTTGTGCAAGAATATCTGTATTCTGGAAGCGGTGTTTCAAGTATCTAAACTCTTCTTAAAAAAATCTTTAAAACTATGTTGAAAAGGTAGCCATCTGGTAGGGGGAATTGTTTCTATATAAAGCCATTTTTATTGACACTTCGGCTAAAAGCTCAGTAAAATTCATCATTTATGATCTAGTTTTCCAAAAATAAATTTCGTATACACAGTGTACTAATACTCTCTTGTAACGTTTTTCAATAAATTTCGCTTATAATAAATAACGTTTCCATCGATATTTGTTTACAGTGGTGTGGGCTAAAATTCACCATTTGTTATCTTAGTTTACACCAAGAAATGTCGAATACACTGTATAACGTTAAATTCCTACTTAATTAGTATTTGTCAAAACTCAAGAAAGGTTTCTTTAAAATCCGTGTTTGCAATATTTGTTTTATTACAATTTTTCAATATACTCTGAAAATCAATCATTCTGGTAATGTTTCCAAAATATTTTGCCTTCAAAATTCAATTAACCAGCTTATGTTTTAATGACGTATGCACACACTTCCATTATTTTTCTAATGTTTATAAATATTGTCTTTTCAATTTTCTTTTCAAAAAATAATTTCTGCCATGTGGCTGGAACTCCGATAGCTTAAGTTTATCCTTTGAAAGTGCATTTCAACATTTAATGGCATGCAAATACGAGAACAAATAACGTGGATCCGAATTGGTATTCGAAAGTTAAATACAAGTTGTAAGTCGCCTTGTTATTTTGGAAATGTTTTTGCTCACAGCCCACCAAGTCAATTTGATGGATTTTTGTCTGAAATACAGTAAACAAAGCTTTCGAGAATTTAGGTTTTGTTGTTTCTTATAAAAAGCAATGAAGTTACCATAGCATATGCAACATACATTACATTCTTTGTTATGTCTGACTTTGTCATTTAATGACTTTTTCATAAACAAAACCACCCTTAGCGCATTGGACAATTAATAAAATGCAGACAAAAATGCATTGTTTTTCCATACGGCTGGCAGAACGTTACACTCATTAGATAATTTTCAAAAACATGGCAAGATAACCCCTGAAGATCATCAAAAGTATCCTTTCATCAACAGACAATTGCTGGTTGCTTATGACAACAAGAGATTTTTTTCTTCTTCATTAAGATAATAGATTGTGTTGCAATTCAACACGATGTTTGCTACCTACAAGTAGTAACGTTGACGAACGCAGCAAAATTATAACTGCATCGAAAAACTCAAAAGCATTTCAAAAATTTTTTTTTGCAAAAAGAATCAATAAATGTGAAAGGTAAAGGCAAAGAAAACGATGTCCCAATCACACAAATTCTACATCAATGCATAACATCATATATTGTATATGTATAGACGATTACAACAGGAAATGAGTCACGTGGTATTAGCCGCCAGATTAAAACCCTGAAACTTTCATAATACGCAAGACACACCAAACTAAAATCTAGGTTTATAAACCAGAAAATGGTGGAAACCGTAATGGAATACTTGGTAATATGTACCGTGTTCCAGGAACTCGGTAAAGTGTGTTGCAGCTCCTTATCATTCAATTCAATTCAATTCAACTCAGTACCCTACTGTCAGTAATTTAATACCATGTGGTGGGAGGGGGGGGTGTAGTCCATCAACCCAAATTAAGATTCGGTGGGTACCATAAAGACAT
>JAQGAF010001485.1:0-30492 GCA_034687865.1 Kryphioiulus occultus
ATTTCAACAATGATGTTGGTGGTGCCCACCCTACTGCGACATTCGTCGGTTAAATTGGGTTGATGGATTACACCCCCTGCCACATGGCACATCTGTGCTGACTGCAGGGTACTGAGTTGAATTGAATGGGAATGCCGCAGGTTAAATTTTTAGAAAAAAATTGAGAACAAATGCAGTGTTTCTATTTCTTTTCTGAGACTTCTTAACAATCAAAATTGTTGTATTACACCAAATTTTCAGATCATTTCAATTTCCCTGACTTTTCCAGGTTTTTCAGATGACCAGTCACCCTGACTGCATAATTACCCAGGTTTGCCAATCTACATGCAATCTAAAAAACCTTTTTGCAATATAAAGAGTGAAGAAACAGAAAACTACTTAAAATACATGTATCTTGAAAACGGTTTGATATAGTATTGCAATTGGTTAACAATTGAATAAGAAGTGGAGGTGAGGATTTTATAAATAATATCGTGCGTGATTTATGACATGATTATGATTAATCGGTTACTATCTTCTTAACCGTTTATGATGGTCAATGAGCCTCAATCTGAAAGGTGTAGATGAGGACAAGATTAGTCTAAAAAGGATAATTTGGGAATAGCAAGTGTTTTGGTGAATATACTCTTGCACGATTCCTTAGAAAAAGATGCAAAGCTTCCCACTTTTGTAGAAAAATTAATGTTGTAAAGTTACAAGTAAGCTACATGCATACAAGTTCCAGACATGTTTATTTCGAATTTCATGTGACCTACATGTAGATGCATATATTGACAATTTGGGTGCTATCCTACCTTTGTCAACACTCCTTTAGTTGCATCTAACAGCACAATATCTCCTAAAAGACAATTACAATTTTACTTTCGTTGTTTTGTAATTAATTCGCAAAGTGTAATCAACAATTAAATAAGGACAAACCTGATTTAAAAATTCGGGTGGCATTTTGGGCTCCAACAATGCACGGCAATCCAAATTCCCTTGCCACTACAGCACCTGCAATTTTTTTTAAAGAAAATAAATGACCTAACTGTAATCCGATTGTGGTAACTGTTTCATTAACAATATTACAGTTTTTTCAGAAAACATAAGAAAATCAGACAAAATCAGAGATTTCACAAACTACATTAAAAAATCCAGATAGAGTATTGAATAGCGGAAATTTATGCAAATTAGGCTAACATTTTTATGATTTGATTAATATAGTTTTTGAATGGATTATGAAAAAAGAAATGAATGAATTTCGAGCTCATTTTTAATGAAATATGGTAATATTAGCATTCTAAACATTAAAATAATGATTACGGATTGTTTCGATCCACTATTTTTAATTTCAAATATAATTTTAATTTTCAAACTTACCATGTGAAATCAATCCTCCCAGTTCAGTCACCACACCAGACAGAATTGGAAAATACGGACTCCATCCGATGTCAGTGCCGACAGTGATTAGAATTTCCCCTGGCTACGTAATGGTTTTGCGAAATAAAAAATTAAAATAAAATATCCAATAGACAAAATAGCCAGCAAAATAACTATTTCAAGAATGTGGGTAGTTTATAAAGGCAGAAAATGATCTTCAAAAATGGTACGAAACGATTTCGTCACCCTAAAAGCTTATTTTCAAACAAATAAGAAATATCGTAGGATACATTTGTTTGCAAAACTGGATGACAAATGATGTATTTTAACAAAAATTTGAAGTTAGACAAATTTTAATTTGATTGGTTGACCCCAATCTCATCATCATACTGTGCATGAACATACCTGAATAGTGTTAACGTCCAGGAACGACTTTACCACCCTAGCTGGCGCCTCTATTTGACCTTGGGACACCGGATAACCTTTGACCTCGACACAATCTCCCGTGAAGTGATGTTCCTGTTCTTCGATCTGAAATGACACAGCAGATTTAGATCAGCATTTTTGAATGCTAGATTTAAAATAAATGTTTTTCACTTCATTCATGCTTTAATGCTTATCAACCATGTACATGTCCTGATATTCAGCAATATTCTAAAAAAATTTACTCAAGTTCATTGAACAAGTGTATACTTGTGCTGAAAGGTCCACATTCATGAAAGATATACACGAATTTCACTAAAAAACTTGGCAAACTGTTACTGCTAGTGTTTTATATACAGTACAGTACATGTACAGTACGTTAGTTCGAATATTGAAATTAAACTAGAACTGTTCATTATTAAAACTTTTTAAAACGTTTACTGAAAGACGAATTCACGTGAAAGACACTTACTGGAATAGGATAACCCTCTATCATTTCTTCAAAAGCCAGTCTGTCCATGTACGAGTGAAGTCGTGCTCGATGCTTTGCACTATATGTTTTTAAATAAACAAAACTCAATAAATTTTCACACATTCCATGACAATTGGCAACAACCGACACGGCAAAGTCATGAAAACTTTACCAAATCTGCTAAATTTTGAATTTGAACCAAGAAGCACAGCAGTCAGGAATTGCACAAAACAGTGAAAAATTCAGCTAAATACACGAGATGGAAAATTGTGGTGCATTTTACTATATTTTCAAAGAATTTATCTACGCTTCGGAATATGCCCTGCTGCTGCATGCGCCGCCACGGACATTACGAGAAAATCGTGCTCGATGAATATACTATTTTTTAAAATACACAAATTAATAAATTTTCACACATTGCAGACATTTCATGACAATTGGTAACAACCGACATTGCAAAGTCATGAACATTTTGCCAAATTTGCCAACTTTTGAACCAAAAAGCACAGCAGGCAGGAATTACAGCGAAACATGTCAACAATTCAGCAAAATACAGGAGATGGAAAATCTTTGATAATTTTACTACCCGGTACATGTATATTTTCACAGTATTAGTCTACACAACGGAATATGCCCTGCGAGACATATCGTGGAATGTCGTGCTCGATGATTTACAGTACTATTTTTTAAATAAACAAATTAATAAATTTTCACGAATTTCTCACATTTAACGGCAATTGGCAACAACCGACATGGCGAAGTCATGAAAATTGTACCAAATTTGCCAAATTTTGAATATAATCAGAAATTACATTTTTAGCCTGAGCTTAAATTAGGATAGGACAAAGACGAAATGCAAGAAAAGTGGAAATTTAAAAAAAGAAAAAAGAAAACAAAGCAAAGGAAAAAAAATTGAATAGATTGCGTCAACTAGGACAGGTGACATTCTTTCCTACCAGACAAGTAGGGTCGAAGCATAGGCCTCCATATTTTGTGCACATATGAAGTAGGGCATATTCCGAGTCATATCCGAGAATTTTTCCACATAATTTTCATCTTTTTTTAAAGAATTTTTAAAAAATCTCATTTATTTGTGTAAACTTACCGACGAATAATTTTTGGCGATCTATTCTTTATAAGTTGATCAATTTCTTCATGGGTGAAAAAGAAAATTAAGCTGGGGTCAGGAAGGACACCCTCTTGCATCATGAGTTGAGCCAAATGGCGGTAACCTAGACGTAAACTATCGTAGCATTTAATAACCCAGGACTAGAATGTTTAAAACAGAAAAATTCAAAAGTGGTAAATATCGTTTAACTGGCGTATTTGCACAATTATTTTAAGTAAGATAAAAAAGAAATATATTGTATCAATGCAAGTTGTCCTTACCTTAGACTGTTCCCTATAGCACACGCCTGCTCTGCAACGTTTCATGACAATGGATAAAATTCGCCTAAACATGAATTAATATCATTATTTTACTTTACTTACATTTACACGAAGCATAATGATGATTAGTGAATTTAAATGCCTTACTTCTTAGTTGAACTTAAAGGAGTGCTGATCCTGTCAATAACATCCACTTTGTCATTCTGCTTTTCATCCTTCATGGGATTTCTTAACATGTTCTAAATACAGTTTAATAATCTCCATTAGGCGATTTCGAGCAAGAAAACAGATTGCAGATTTAACGTCCTAAAACCCCATACGGAGATGCAAATATTCGATACGATTTCATTGGCAAAGACTACGTTTATGTAAAGCAACACCTTAAACGTTTGGCATATATCCACATGGAAAGGAAATGCATTTCAAATGCATTGTGAAATGCATTACGAATTGCAAAATATATTGCAAATGCTTTGGTCGTTTTTATCGCAACACAAAATACATTTGGTAGTGTAAACAAAAATGTATTTTAAAATATACTGACTTATGTATTTCGCAATCTATTTGAAACTTAATACTTACAAAAGTTGTGTGCTGCAGTGAATGGAATGAAATTGATGATTTTTTTAAATTTTATACTTTAATTCATTGCGATATCTAATTTATTTACTGAATATTTTGGATGTTTTTATATTCAGAATTGGGATTTTGTTAAACCTTGAAATTATGAAATGTAAGGCTTTTGACATTTTACAATGAATGGAAAATAAATTGTAAAATGAATTCTTCAATGCAAAAAAATGCATTACACAATATATTCTTCAATGCATACGAACTGCATTACAATGTGCATAAACAGTATATTCTCCACCACACATAGGCCATTGCAATATACACTCCATAATGCATTATAAACTGCTTAAAACACATTTTAAAATGCAATCGGAAATGCCTATTCAAATATATTTGTCAATTAAGTTTGAAGTTAAATTTGTCGCAATCTACATACGTTTTAAAATGTACTTTCTAATGTATGGTTTATATTGCATTTCTAAATGCATTACCAATACATGTGGGGTTATGCGATAGAAAATAAAAAATATAAAAAAAATGCATGGTCAAGTTATTTCAATACCTGCAGAACCTTGATTAGCTCCGTAGGATCCATCCCCCATGAGGTGCAACTTAAATCGAACTGTTAAATGAAAACAAACAAAAAATGCAAAACAAGAAATGCTTTTTTCAATGCAATCACATATGAACATATTTCGAACTTAGTTTCTTAATTGTGAAGTCTTATGCCCCATAACGCTGAACATTTTCTGAGTATACTTTTGCTTTACAAACTATCATAACAAATAAATATACTTCCCACCATTTGTAGAATGGCTCATTCGCCAATGCTAATAAGTTAAGAAAAATTAAAAATGGAAGCAAAAAATGTATATTTCGGATTTTGCCACCATTATTTTTAACAAATAATTAGCCGAATTTATACTTTAAAAAATTTAACAACTCATTCTAATAAAGCACATTCTTTACAAGGTGGTGAATATATTTATGTTATATATTTTTTAAAACCAAAACAATGCTCCACAATTTTTTGCAAAGTGGGCTAAGTAGGCAGTCGACATTCAGAATTACACAAAAGTCGAAAAATTGATTTACTTTTAAAAAGTCAGGAAAATTCAACAAATCAATAGTAGCTTTTGCAAGGCTATATGTTATTGGTTAGCACAAAAATCAAGAGATGACAAGTAATTCTGTAAAAGAAATTAAGAAAATTAATCAAAATTTGCTATTTTCTTCATATGAAAAAGTTAGTTTTCCGTCTCCAACTAATATAAAAGAAGCAATAAATATAGAATTTTTTACATTGGCATGTCATTTTTCGCATTAGGGAAATTTGTTTTGAAGCCTGGAGAAATCAGGGAAGTTGAAAATGTCAATTCTGGGAGAACCCTGTTGTACATTTTAATGCTGTATTTTTGAAAAATACTGTGACAATCAAATAATTCACCATCAATTATTTCAAAGTTTCACACCATTCTTACCTCCTTTAAACCACGATGACCATGCCGTTCCAAAAACTTTAAAAACCGTTTTCCCGCCTCTCCAGTACTCGCCAAAAGCCACGCGTAAGCATCCTGGACAAGAAATTAAAGGACTGTCAACTTTTAAAAAGAATGCACCAATAACATTTACATCGCACTTAGTCAGATCGTTGCTTACACTTCAAAAGTCGAAACCTATGGTGCTGTCATTTGACATTTATACCAATGATATTCAGGGCTATGGCTATTCAGATATGAGAAAAAATATGTGAAAAATATAAATTTAAATTATTTTATTTATATATGGGGCAGATACCAAAATTGGCCCAGTCCCATATATTGATAAAATATTACAAGTGTTTTTGAAATATATTTATAATATATTGTGTCACGTATAAAATATTTTGCGCAAAAATATATAGGAAATATATAGCACAATATACACACTTTTTTCATTCCTTCAAGGCATCAAACCGGGGACGTTTATGTGAGAGTCACATACCATGCATTTTCAACCATCTGTACAAGATGAAGATGCAGTGTAAACTTGGGGTTATAATTTGCCGTTTTTTGTACTATTTAGCCGAATTAAGTGTTTGTTTATGTCCATGTTTGTTTTGCACAAATAGTTTGGTAATAATATACATATTGTAGACATAAATTATATTCATAGTATATTAAGAATATATTGTCCATAATCTAGTAAGAATATAATTTCCATAAGATATCATATGATATCATAAATAATATATTCTTAATATAATGTCAATATATTTGTTATATATTACAAATATAATTCCCTTTTTAAAATATATGTGTAATATATTAAGAATATATATCAGTATATTTATAATGTAATACTCGGATATAATTTTTCCACATGGGTGATCTCACCTGAACCAAGCTTCTCTGACATGATTCTAGGTGGCAGCACCAGAGGCATCAGCTTAAGATGAAAACAGTTTGTGGCATTTTTGTAACTGCCTATAACACTGTTCTTACCTTCGGTGGCATTTCACGGAACTCATCAGGGCTAATCTCATCGGCAATTGCGTTGGCTAAATGCTAAATATCAAATTAATTTTTTCAACATGTGCCCATAAGGAAAAAACAGCAACTTTATCTACACTGAAATATGGTTTCGAATACCTGAAGGCCAAACGGAACATCCCCGCTTTCTGCACCGTTGCAACTGCCGATGAGCAGTGCAAAATCAGCATATTGTTCTATGGTGAGTTCTGCAAAATTAGGTAATTCAGAAGCAGTATTAATGGTCGAATTCAAATTATCTAAGCAATCCTACATTTTGGAAAAGCGTGACAGTAGACCGTACCCCCTGTGCCTTTCGACAGAAGATTCAGCGGTATCACGTTCCAGATGGAGGATGCCATAGATGCCAAGGCGTGCGAATACATAACCTGAAATACCAAATTTCTAAGATGACAAAACAATTTGCCAAAAAAAAAATTATTTTCTGATATTCGGATTAACTTTTAGCATCCCCCAGTGAAACAACCATTTAAAAACAAATATTATTGGCTGTATGCGTTCCAATATGGATGATCTTTAAAATAAAGTTGGCAATACTGGTTAACATATTGCAAATATTGGTACCAATGCCAACGCAACTGTGCTGATATTTGTCATTGGTCAGTGTATATTGGTACACATATTGTGTGCATTGGAATTTGCATGCCATATTGGATAGTCAATATTCCATTACCGTCATTATTCTTAAATTGCTGGTTGTTGGTCGATACCAATATAATTTGGAAATTTTGAATATATGGAAATTAAATTAGTACATTGTTACTTTCATTACAGATTCTTTAAAATAAATTATTTATTTTCATTTTGTTCACCTTAGCAAAAATAAATATGGTTAACAATTTTCTAATGCTGAAATTTATTTCAATAAACTTCTTTAATTAACTGCAAAGATGGATAAAGCCATACTTTCACAAATAATTAAAGTTCATTTTGTAAACATTTATTAGCCTTCAATGTGACAATCAAACTGCAACCTCTAGATAATAAATCAAAGCATGGTGGCTTAAATGTTATTTGTAATTAACATGTTCTAGAAGTTTTACCAAATGAAAAAAAAATTTGAGGGCGATTTTGTCTGAATAGTTAAAATTTGAAACTCATTAGGCCTGTATTTCTATTAATGTGAAATGGATACCAGCTATAGAATACCAGAATGTGAGTATACCAATTGCCAATGATACCTATATTTAATATTTTGCCAATACCAATGCAACAGTTTGGCCAAATACCAGTATACCAATTCCAATGTAATTGGTTATGTGGCTATTGTATATTGGAATTTTACTGGGGATCATATCTTACCTCAGTAATGTCCAATAATTTCTGAGAAATATTAGTGTAGGCCTGTCTGGCTGTAGTGCAACCTAATGTTGGATCCGGGTAATTTTGGAACTTCTTCTTGGTTCCCTTTAAGTGCCCTTTTGCTCCAAACATGCCCTACAAGAACGTTTTAAAAGCAGAATGATGCAAAGAGTCTAAAAATATTAACAACTTTAATATAACAGCTCGTGCCGTGATCACCTTCAGAACTAAGACCGCCATTTTAATTCCAGCCATTTTAGGTGGTTTGATTTTATATCTTTCAATTGCCATTTTCGTGGCCTTGTCATCATCAAGTACTCTTCCATAAAGTGCAACCTCCATGCCCTTTGCCACAGCACTTTTCGTCTCAGAAAGCGTCATGGCTTTTATCTGCAAGACCGCAAAGCATGCCGATTACAAGTTCTTGTCACATTTCGCCATTTTTGAAATTTTTCCTTGAAAATCACCATCTTTTTTATCATAATTCTAAATTTCCTTTCAAACAGGGTGTCTTTTGGATTTGGTTTAGCAAATTCCATGACTTTTCCAGGACTTTAAAAATTGTTCCAGCCTATTGGAATATGAGGCCAGTAAAGTTTTGTCATGACTAAATAGCGATTTTAGCCACATTGTGGCTACATGATTATTCGCCAAAAGTAGCTGTACTCTGCTGTCGGCGAAAATTTTTCGGCAATCGCATATGGAAAAAAGATATATTAAGAATATATTTTTTTGGATATATTATCCATATATTGAAAATATACCAAAATTGGCCTAATTTCATATATGGATAATTTACAGTAATTATTATATAGAAACAATACATTAAAAATGAATGAAATATGTCAAGTACATATTGTACATATTGGTAATAATGTACATGTATATTATAAATGCTGTTAGAATATATGTATAATATATTGTATCATGTATAAAATAAATATATGGGGAATATAATGTGACATACATGACTATTCATTATGAAAAATATATTCTTAATATAATATGAATATATTTGTCTTCGTTATATATTATTCCCAAAATAATTGTCATATATTACAAATATATTTCCTTTTTTAAACTATATGTGTAATATGATACGAATATATATCGCTATATTTATAATATATTACGAATATATGTCGCTATATTTATAATATATTACTCGCATAATAAATATACATTTCCAGATTTGTTTTGCACAAATATTTTGGCAATAATATATGACGTAGACATACATTATATTCATAATAAATTAAGAATATATTGTCCATAATATTTTAAGAATTTCAATAAATTCGTATACAGCATGAACATCCACAAATTATCAAACTTTTACTAGCTTCAAATTTCACAGGCAAATCCAAAATTTCGCCAAACCTTCAACTAATTAAAAAAAATCCCGATGTGACTGTTAAATTAAGTTTTAAACGAATTATTATCATTATTTTAAAGAAATTTCTTGGAAGCTAAACTTTCCCATATTTTCTCAAGAAGCATTTAGTTATATGCAAAAGAACAAATTCTCCAAATTACAGCTGTTATCGACATTTCTTCCTTGTGAAAATTAAACTTCCTTTCTCAATTAACAAACCCTTTGCAATAACTACAGTTCAGGGGCAACTCAAAAATTGTTTCTGTAAATAATTCTACATATTTCGATTCCACATGCCACCGATAACTACACCTAATCAAAGACTAACCTGCAAACGTTCGGATATGACATGACCGTAAAAGTTGCCAAACATTTCCGAAATTGTCGGATCAAATCTGTGCCCGTCCAGCCTCCAAGTCATGTGACTCTGAAAATTAACAAGGACAGAACTGCAATTAAATCACAATGGCGCAATTTGCAAAATAAATCCACAGATTCTTATCATAATATCGTTAAATCTTAGGTATTTTTTTTTATTAAACAATCGATAAAAATGCCAAAAATTACCTGTTCATTGCTTTATACAATGATTTATACAAAAATATTAAAGGTTACGCAAAATTCTCAAAAAATCTGTGGATTAATTTTGGAAAATTCTGCAAAAATCTATAGATTAAAATAAATCAATAGATTTTTTTCAGTTTAGAAAAATGCATGCAAATTTACAGAAATTTAGGCGAATCATCTTGATAATTGATTTTTTTTTATAAATACACGATAATTCATAGTATCATTTTGGAGGCATTTAGACAAATAATAGATCGACCTACTTGCATGAATGGTACTTGAATTCGAAGTGGGGCCCACGTTAATGGCGACTGAGCTCCAGGCATTGCTTCACTAAAATGCAACAAATTCTCCATAATTATTCAACGTTTTTAAAAGTTTCATGGGTAGAATAGACAGTTTCCACTTATTCATTTAAAGTCTAACTAAAATAAGCCATTTAACAATGTGTTTTGTGCTATTATAATGATTTTGAGAAAGTTTTATATATTTTGTAAAAAACAGAAACAAGAAATTGCCTACTATTAAAAAATAAAGGGATTATTTTTGTAAACATAAACATAGTGAAGCGTAACAAAATTCGGATATACTACAGAACAGACCCTGCTCCAAACACACACAAAATAATTATTTATTTCAATCACACATGTTGTTAAGTGACTAAAAATGGCATTAACACCACTCCTAGATGTCACATTTTTTGCCCCTTCAGTTTTTTGAGTGTTTAACCTAACATAAACTAATCTTAAAATGTAATTTCTTTATAAGTATTTAGCTTGCCATCCGCCAGTGTTAGGAGAAGCCCACTTTCTCATAGTGTATTATGACCAAACAGGGTCTAATCTGTAGTTCATCGTAAAAGTCATTTAGCAAACATTGCTTGAAACACGTTCTATCAATCATAGAATTTTCTGTAAATACCAATTTAGATTAAAAGACAATGAGTGAAAAAATGACAATACTTTAAATATGCAGTTAAAATCAGAAGGTGAACATGATAATTTTTATAACATTAAAAGCAAGAATCATACCAAAGAAATCATCAATTAGTGCATAAAATATTTTTCCAAAATGTTCTGAAACTGCTACCTTATTGACCTACCCAACATTAGCCGTGGTGTAATGTTCCGAATCCGTCCTCATAGCTGTGTCAAATTCGTGAATTATCTCAAAATCCGTCATTAAGCCATCCGTTACAACTGGTCGAGACTATTAAATGAAAAACACGAATTTACTAACTATGCAAGGTAAGACTTAATGCAAAAATTGCTGCAAATCGGCTGATAAAGAATTTACTGCACATTAATCAACACTAACATATCAGAAGTGATGAAAATATAGAGTTAAATACCTGCAAAATATATATAACATCATCCTTAACTGCCCATTCGATATCTCGTGGTTTACCGAACATGTTTTGAAGCAATAAGCCAATTTCTCCCAGTTCGAGAGCAAGTTTGTCTGAAATAGAGCATTGCCGAGCATCGACTTCGTCAACTTGCCTTTCAGTCGTTCCCAATTCATCTGAAATTTAAATTTTTTAATAAATTCATTATCAGCCGATTTGCAGCAATTTTTGCATGCAGTCTTACCTTGCATAGTTATCATTATTTTCTTATTTCCGATAGTTTTTTCTGCTACTGTTAACCTGTTGTCCCACGTTCTTTCCAAAGTCACCATATCTGGATCGACTGCAGCTGACACAACACTCTGCATTAATGGAATAATATCAAAATTAGAAAAAGATACATTTTTACGGTTTTTCTCATAAATTGAGATAGCACTGGAGAACGGCATTTTTTGTTACACTGCGATATTTGTAAGATTAATTCTGCCGAAAGATGCTGCATTAATTTTTCAAAGGTCTCGATTTAATTTTCAATCAATGTTGTGAAAAATTTGTCAAAAACAAGTTTCCCATGCAGTTATTCCATATACTTTTCACAAAATTAAGCAATAAGGCATAGGCCCACATGTATAATTTAACTTCGTACCACTTTCCGTCATATGAAAAATTATGAAAAAATAAGTTAAATTATAAGTGTATGCCTTATTGCCTAATCAGATTAGCGTAAGTATGTAATTAAATTTTTGAAAATCGGGATTATCGCCTTCATTATTTTCTAAGCACTATATTTGGAAAATATGGTAGAAAAATACTTATTTGAACACCGATATTGTTTAGCAGTTTTGTTTTAAAATTTATGCTTTAAAAACTTGGATTTCTTGAAATGCAAAAAAATATGGATACATATTAAGGGGTGTTCAAGATGTACATGTATTCCATCATCTTGAAGCGTGATCTTCATTTTTTAATTAAAAATCTGGGTTAATATCCATCATTTTTCAAATTTTCAAAAAATTTCGCTGAATTGGACAAGTTTTTGGTCAATCGTATTGTGGTCGCTAGGATAGGCTTGCACATAAGGTATATAAGTACCTCTCCCAAACCATAATTAGCTGCAATTTGGAGTTTTGCAGCGCTACCGGTCAACGGGTCAATAGTGAACAGAACTCCAGAGACATCAGCAGGTATCATTTTTTGGATAACCACTCCCATTCCTTCGGAAAATGTTTGTCCATTTTGTCTATGAGTCAGAAAATTAATATTTGTGAAAATAAAAAACGCTTACAAAAACAACAACAAATATCATTTTATGTTATTGGTTTCTAGTAATATCTTTCAAAAATATATATACATTTTATCTATAGTTTCTACCTCTGTGATATTAATTATAGTGGGAGTCAACAGCAAAATAATTGATGTATGGAAATAATCTATTCTGGAAATGCAGTATTTCCAAAAATAAATAAATAGCAATATACAACATCTTTTTATTTGATTTTGTCCATTTAATATTTGACAACATTGCTTGTTGGTACTACTGGTATAAAATATTTGCAATGGTGTCCAAAAGAGGCACAGTAGAAAAACTACAATTATTAGTTATAAACTTGAATATTACAAAAATCTGTTGATATATTTACCTCTTATATTCGATGGATCGATACGAAAATTGTGACGCCCAGCACTTCTGAACAGCAACGCATATCTGTAATTATGGGAAAATTACATTAAAACAAGCAAATAATATTTACAATAGTGTCAATTAATTCACACACGTTAACATAAGTTTATGGTGTGATATTAAAACTGCTTTACAAACTTCATCTAATTTTCCAATTCCAAGAAATGTTTCGTTTTGCCCAGCTGCTGACATTTCTTCACCATCTTCGCCTAAATGGAAAACCAACAATAGTATTTTGTTAATTTTAAATAATCGTGGTAGAATTTCGGAAGAATTGCAAATATCGTGCTATACCAACCTATTGCCGATGACCGCACAGCAAACCTAACACTTTCGAAGTCTGGGCCAAATTCTTCAGCAAGGGTTTTCTTAAGCACATTGATTAAGTTTGTGGATAAAGTTGTTGTGGTCATCAAATCAACCAGCCTAAAACATAATGCAAGATTTTGAGTAACTTTGGCTTTTTCAGCTGACAACCAATAGATGACGACATAAAGTAATCCTAGATCGAAAATATTTCCAATTTAGAGATACTTTTAACAAAAAATGCCACATATTAGAAAACATGATGAAACATCATTTTACTCAAATCAGCTTCTTCTGTCAACATTCTATTTTCTTTGGCCAACAACTACAAATAACATCATAAACTAATACTTGAGTGTCCTCAAACACCCTTATTTATGTGCATTTTTAGACTTAAAATTATGCTATAACTAATGCATGTTAGCAAAAAATATTAGTAATTTTTCGAAAACACATTTTCATTCATCATCAGTCTTGTAAATTACTGCAGTGGTCTACAAACTTCTGGTTGCTACGGAACCCTATGCTAAAATACATAACTTTTTGGGACCCTAGTTCAAAAAAATGCCCATGTCTACATTTCAATTTAGTACACTTCAATTGTAAAACACAATTCTATACAGATATTTAGTAATATATAATAAAATACATGTATCTAAAATGATCAATGGAACACCACAGGCGAATTTTTTATCATTGTGTGAAAATCTACAGCAAAAATACTGGATTTTAAAAATATTTTCCGTCAAAACAGGATCAGTAAAAATTCTGGAACACGACAAAGTTCAACAAATTCTAAAATGTTCACGGCACACAAGGGCTCCGCGGAACACAGTTTGAAGACCACTTAATTATAGTATATAAAATACCAACATTGAGAAGAAAAGGCAAGTGAAAATCCTTAAATACAACTGAATTAAATTAATTAAGAAGCATTAACATGGTATATAAAATGTATGTGTATTATTTAAATCCTAGCTTTCCAAAACCTTGTAAAAGTAGTTGTCATTGGGTAATGTCACACCTCGACATAACAATTAGTGACCACAGACGTGCATAAATACTCTTATTTCAATCTTAAAAATCAATCATTGTTGCTGATGATAATAATAATGAATATTTTGAATAAATTAGATGAAATTGACTTTCAAAATGGCAGCTTTGGGCAACAAGGTCTACTGATAAGAAATTTTGGGTAACATGAAGTTTAGAGAAAGCGTATTTTGAGTACTGATGGGACGTTTGGGAAACTAATTTTTAGATATTAAACCAGACCTTTTCAAGTGTTCTTACCTGTCACATTCAGACTGCAAGTCACCATCATCAACTTTCCTGAAAATATTTTAAAAGTCAAAATTTGAATTTTCAAAACAACATAATAGAGCAAACGCAAAATACGCTTTGTAGATATATACCATGCCAGTTTTTCGATATCATGAATCATGGAACTAAGATGAGCATGATCGCTTAAATGTTGCCTGAATGCAGTGTTGGTAATGCAGACCCCGTGTGGCACCAAAAACTGCAAAGCATCAAATGTTATGTTTTATAACAGTAAATGAAAAATGAAAATTTGAATTAAACACAATCAGAATATGGTTAATATAGTCCTATAAAATTACAATAATCTTAAAAAAACGGAATTTATTTTCCAGTATTTTATCTTACCAATTGTTTAGCACTGTCAGTAATACTAGCCATCAATGCTAGGGATGCACCTTTGCCTCCCACAAGTCTGCTACATTTGCAGGCCTCATCTTTAAACGATACTACTAAGTTGTCAGATATCCCATTGTCTGCAAAAAATGCAATGCTAAATACCTAGTAATTGTTTCCATATTAATTCAGTTATACGTAAAGTACAAGTTTGACAATATGAAGAATAGTTTCAGTATCAAGGATGACAAATGATTAGTTTTAACCACAATAACATAAGATATTAGCAATATGAATAATTAAGGGAATATCAAAAATGGAAGAAAGCCAGAAATAATGTTCTTTTAGTGTACATGTACTGAGTACAGGAAATTATCGTTATGGCTGGAATACTGCAGGAAATTTTGTAAAACATGATCACAAATAATACATTTTTGGTGAATTTACTTTATGTGGAAATTTGCGACTGCACTATACATTATTCCCTGTTGCTGCCCTCCTGCCATTGAAACACTATTGAAGTGGGCTTCTCCTAACGGCTTGTAGGCTGGCAGTGGTTGTCTGACAGATGGGCAGCAAAATAAAAAATGCTATTTTATGCTAGTTTAGGCTATGTTATGTTAGGCCAGGTCAGGTTAAGTACAAAAAACGAAAAGGCAGGTATCATTCGTGACAACTTAACAAGTAGGAATGATATATACATAAACTATTCAGGTTATGAGCAGGGAATATTGTATAGTATGTCTCCATTTTTCGACAAATTAGATCCCAAATGCTAGGTTTCATCCCGGATTTACATCATACCAAAATGCATTTAGTACAACTAATGATTTCCGAATGCTGTAGGAGAAGTGTTTGGAAACATAAGATCGCAGATAATGGTTTTACGAATATCTCATTCTATAAACAATATTTCATTAGTAATTATGGGTACGCCATAGGCGACGTTTTTTAAAAAAAATATTCACAAATGATGCATTTTAGTCACAATTCTATAAAACATTATCTTCCAGTGACATTAGTAGTCTCCTTACAAGAAAGTTAACCAACAGTACCATGAAACATTAAAAAGCGCATCTTTTGAAAATTAAATAAAGACTTCATTTAGTTGTTTACAAAGGATGCAGAAAGGGTACGTTAGAGTAAAATTCAAAAATAAATACATTAAGATTGAAATGACTTACATGTCACTTCCTTTAAGGCGACCAATGATTCCTGTGCAGCCGAAGGTCGCGAAACACTGTTGGGATACACGTATTCAAAAATGCCTTGGCCTGGTTTACCATTTAGCAGAACTGTTATTGGCTTGATTGAAGACTGACAATCCCAGTCCTTACCAGAATGTGTCAAAAATCCATTATCTTTGGGAATTATTTGCAAATCATACTTTCGATTTCCTATTAAGATACCATGTATGAATTTGAACATGTAGATTAAACACAAACAATTAATACATGCATTTTTCATAAATAATTTAATGGAACTTTACCTGCAGTAAAACTTATGTTGATTTCAGTTAATTCCTGTCTAATGCTGTACATATTTTTCAGATTGATGTTGTTCTTGTTGATGTGTTCGATGGTCATCATGCAAGGTGGGCAAACATAACCATACACAAAGCTAAAAGTAAATATTGACGTATTTTAAACATATATTTTATATAACATTCCTTCATTACTGTTTTGGTGCAGTATACAAAAATATAGGTATACATACTTTCTAGTTCCATCTTTTGTATTATCGACAAATATGTGAAAGGCCGTACCGTTCTGGAATATTAAAAATGTTTTGAGTTAGCCTTATAATATACTGGTATGGTTAATTATGCCATGATTAACCTCCTTACGTGTCAAAATGCAACAAAATGGATTTGGTCAACTTAGGAGCACGTACTTTAATTTTGCATCAATAATAATTTCTGGTTTGAGTGTAGTTTCAACTAATTTTCAAAAATAACATTATGGCGAAAGCAACAATTTTCTAAAAGAATGCAAGAAACTCCAAGAATATTTTTTTAATCTCTAGAAATATTTAGAAAAATTGAGATGCGTAAATTGAATTTCATTGCTGTATTACACTACAGGGTTCCACAGAGAATGAAATTTTCAACTTCCCCGATTTTTAACCAAATTTCCCTGACTACTGAAAATACAAAAATATGCTATATGCCAACATAAGGAATGCTAAATTTATTGGTTATTTTATATAATCAGGAGATGTCATAAGTAAAAAGCAAATCTAGTTGATTTTTTCGTGAAATTGGCAATTTCATTATAATTTTTCTCCAAAAATTAATTGTCATCTCTTGATTTTGTCCACCAATAACAGAGCGTGGAAATTAACCGTGTAATTTGCGTAAAACTGGGTAAATCAAGTGTATTTTTGAATTGCTGAATTTCATCGACTTTTTCAAATTAAATCCATTTTCCCTGACTTTCCTGGGCCGTGCCAATTTCCATGACAAATGCAGATTCTCCAGATCTGGGGAACCCTGAATTAACTATTCAAATTTGTATAAATGCATTTCTTACCTGCAAGTAGCCTTGAATCGAAATTTTATTTAGGGCGTTTTTCCAATTATTTACACCTGAAGAAATAGAGAGATGGCATTAAAAGAATGTTTAATGTGATAAACGTTTTCGTACTCAGTGAAAAATGATTCTTAATATTGGAAAAAGTCAGAACATGAGAAAAATACTATAAGGTATATGGTGCATCCTCTACATCAACATGGAAACATTACTTAGATATACAAGTAATTCAACAACGTCCTTCTATCTGTTTGCATTTAACTCCTGGACAAGAACCACCAATAAGGGATTAACATAACAATCTAAAAAAATTTGTTACAAGGTATGTAGTGATTAAAAACTTATCTATTGTTTAAAGACCAAACGTATGAAATTCAACTATACATAAGAATGGTGTCATAACATAACGTTGTACATGTAAATGCTTAAAGTTCCAAAATATGCTGTTTAGCTTAATACATTGATTGTATCATCCTACAACTGCAATAGCGATGAAGCCCTACCTCAGTACCTGATAAAATACATGTAAAAAGGTTTTTTTATGAATGTTTATTGGGGAGTGAATTACGTTTGGCAAATGCAATATTTTGAGTTGCGCAAATCCTGGCAAGTTTTGCAAACATGTTAGCAATTCACAACGGTTCATTTCTTTTCTTAATTTAACTTCAAGTGGTGCAGTGAAACCTTTATAATGGGACACCTCTATAAGCCGGCCACCCCATGTGTGCCATAGGATTATCATCATGGGCAACCCCTCTAAGTGGGACGCCATGTAACTCGTAAGCTGTACAGTGTTTCATGCACCACCGACAAGAAAAAACCTTTCACATTGGACAAAAAATTTTGGAACATAGACGGAAATGTTTCATTTTGACAAAATTTCGTTTTGTTGGAAAAACGTATGTGTTCCAAAAAAATTTGCTGAGTTTTCTAAATAGTTTTTTAATAGTTTCCACACCATGCTAAGGCGAGAACCACTTCATGATGGAGAAATGCAATTTCCTATACTTTATTTTATCTTGTTATCTATGGTGAATTGTTCTCGAAATTTTGACAAATTCTCTGAGTTGGATACCCCGCTAACTCGGACAGTCTCGGACACGCTTAGTATGCACCTATAGGTGTCCGACATAAAGAGGATTAATTGTACTCGAGCTTATTGTTCTTCGCAGTAAAATAAATTTACCTAAACAATATTGGTCACTAATTTAAAATGTTCAATTCTGTTCCCCTAATTAAGAGTTCATTTTAGAGGCAATGATGCACTTATAACAATAAAGTTTGGAACAAAGCCAGAGAAAACTACAAAACATGTGTTTACACACCAATATCTCTGAGTTCACAACTTGAGACTCACCATGTCTTCGAAGTTTTAAACCCCGAGCCCACATTTCTACTTCATCCATACTTTCGATGTTCACTGTTCCATGCAGTTCGCCAATTTGCTCGTGCCATTCTTCAGGAAATCTGCAAGCAAACAATTCATCTAGTGTCATCATGCCATTGTAATTAGTAAGCAGGCCATAGACACTACAGTTACAAAATATTCCATTTAGAAAATATTCCAAAATGTAGGATTTTAGCCTTGGATTATGCCTATGGTACTGCCAGATGTAATTTTTAAATGAAGGAACATACATTGTCCAAGGAGGAACGAAATCACTCGTGTTTTTCCATGACAACTGTTCTGCCAGGCTTCCTATGCTGAAATCTTGCGGAAATGTCATATAACAGTAAATGGTATGCCATCTGAAACAGGAATTGGTCCAATAAATATAGAAAATTATTCTGTGTTCAGGTAGTCATATTGCATTTTATGTTAACTTTACAATGTTCTTTGCAAATAGCCTTGTTATCTTTTTTAAAATTTGAACAATTTTGTGAAGCAAACTTGTCGAGAAGAAATATTTGGTTAAAATACAGGTATCTTAGCTGTGCCATTCAATGAAGTACATTTCAATAATGATTTGCATTCCGCATTTTTTGAACATCTGCAATCAAGTGACAATATTACAGAATAGCAATGCAAATAAAATTTGCAACTTTTTTATAAATCACTACGATAAAAAACACGTTAATGTCATATGTTTCACGTAGCCTACTATGTATGTATATAAATGTTTCCAAGTGTAAATTTCGAAAACAACGAAAAATGCACAATTTAGACATTCCACTGCAAATACTTGGGGATATTGTCATAAAGAAAAAATTTGAACAACAACACTCACTGTTGAACACTTACATAAAGTTAAATCTGACGAGAACCAGATCACCAGCATTTTCAGTCTTCGACGAATTCATTTTTCTGAAAACATGAAAGCATCTCTGGATTATTTCAAAAATACAATAAATTGGTTTTGATAATTACATATATACAGAGACAAACCAGTTAAATTTCTCATAAAATAAAGTTATGAAATAGAAATTCAAAACAATATCGAAGGGCTAGACGGTATAATGGCATTAACATATTATTCCACAATTATTCCCTATTATTCCACAATGCTGTAATTCTTTGCAAAGATTATGTCATAAGTTAAATACTTCTGAAGTCGTAAACAGGCTATCCTAGATTTTTGATTCCAAATAACATTAGAATCATTTTACTTTGACATGATTAACACTTGTAGATATCTAGTATTGTCTAAGTAACTAAAACAGGCAATTCTTTCCTTAACACATGCTGAATTCAGACACAGCATCATGATTCGAGATAAAATAAGATGCATCATTCCCTATTTTTCAAAATATTTAAAGTATACTTTTAACCCCTTTGTTTGTTGTTGGTGAATTCATGCAACACAAGCAAGAATAATGACAACACTGTAGCTCAGAATGTTTGGGAACATCATGAGTCGTATAATTAAAACTTTAAATATCTGGTGTCAATGCTTTTACCTTAAGTATCCATTATAATAAACTCGCCATCGTCTAAGTGGTTCCAGCACTTCGAATGTCAAACCTCCTGCAGAGAATAGTGAACCATCGGTGTTGCAAATGTGAGTGTCTGGGTGCAGTGGCAGCACATACTCATCTCCATTGGACATACAAAGATACAAAGTCACTTCTGCAGTGCGGTTATGTCTTCGACTTATTCTAGCAACAAGACAGCTGCCATCTTGGTGAACTCCAGAGAAGCCGAGTGTATCTGCTGCCTGCAAATTAACTAATCATTTGAGCTAGCTGTACTTTCATGAGGGTGATCAAAAAGCCTTGTTATTTATTTTATAATTAATTATTGGAGCATCGTAGACAAAAAGCGAAATATACATAATGTTAAGCAACTTATTCCCTATAAAGATCACTGCTTTCAGTTGGCATTGTTGATGGAGTTCTAAAGTTTTGCGCAAAACAATGACATGAGTTTAGATAAAAATCATACTAATTGAACCGTGCACAGTCGGCTAAAATCCAAAATTCCAAGCCTAAATTCTGCAAGACTTATTCAGTGCAATAACTGCTTATAAATGAACAACATATTAATAATGATAAAAATCGTAAAATTATGATGAAAAATACCGTAGAGAAAAAGTACCGGATTTCCCAAAGTCAATATTGACACTTAAGTTAGGCTACAATTTGTGTTAAAACTGTTTAATAGATCATAAATTAGACTGACATATAGAGTGTTACATAAAATGCATAATTGAGGCGCAGATGGGTTGTGAGAAAGCAGAAATTTCTGGCAAAGTAGCACATACATATTTATTTGTATACATATTCCAACAAATAACAATTGTTTTTATCTGGGAAATTCAATTACTCTGTTTTCTTGCAAATGTTTTCTATTAAGTGAGAACACCTGTCCTTAAAATGCATTGTGAAAGTCAATTTCTAACAAAATGAAGCTGTTCTATTCTTCTTAATTATATACTATCACTATCAGATCATTCAACAATACAAGTTACCCCTTTTTAGATTGGTCGAAAATCGGCATTTTTTTCAACCTAGTTGATTTAGGACGAATAATCTATCATAATATAAGATATTATCATAATTTTTTAATCAAGTAGAAAATAAACCAATCTAACAGTTCATCATAAATAAATCTCAGAAAGTATGTTATTACCAATGTTATTTGACCAGGTAAACCAAAATACTAGGTTTGCTTCCTAATTTCTTCTATAAATTGAGAAAACCTCCTCATAATATGCATAGAGGGGTAATTTCAGACAATATCAACCATTTCTCTTCTGCTCAATTTCGTATACTATCTTACCAGATCCCCAAACAACACGTGCAATACTTCTAATATGTGAACATGTACCTATTAAATCATGTTAGACAAGAATACAACTTCGAAAAAAATTATTTTGACTTTTGGCCAAGTTTTTTTTGGATTTTAGACTTCTGTGCAACGTTCAGGTGTACATTTTTGGTGAGTTACAGACTTTAATGCTCATGAAATATCTCATGTCTATCCAAAACACGTGTATGACATTTTTCAAAATGTGCGTCATTTTGTTTTGCGCAAAACTTTTGAACGCCATCAGCATAGAGAATAAGTTGCTTAACATTTTCCATATTTCAAATTTTGTATACGACGCTCCAATAATTAATTATAGATAAAAAAGTATAATAGTTAAAAAGGTATAAAAAATAGTATAAAATAGTTAAAAAAGGTATAAAAATAGTTGAAAAAAAGCCCAAAGTTTGACAAGTCTTTTCAACTCAACAAGCTAGTGTTGACATTGAAATAAAATTAGGTAAATCCATGACCGAAGTTTAGCACTTACGTTTGAATCAGATGCCAATTCCCTAGGATTTTCCCTAATCCATGACTCCTCAAGTGACACCACTCCAATATCAGCCAGGTCGTTGGATTTGTGATTGAAATTGAAGACTGGTTTTATGTGTTTCTTTTTTGCCCATGTATAGATATATGCCAAAAGCCATTTCATACTTGGTGATCAACTATTGATGTACATGTAAACAAAAACAATAATGGTGAGGGGTAAATTGGTGAACAATTGATAAAAAATAATTAAATCACCATCATCCACAATTTTTCTCTATGGACTGTGTTTCTCTGCACGGAAGTGTGTCATAGAATTAACATTAGGTGCAATCCCTTTCATTTGAACACCCCGTAACTCAAGACACATATACAGTACATGTATGACCTACCATTAATTTCGACTCTGCATTTAGACTCTACTGAGTAATTAGCACATCTGAAACTTGAATGGTAAGCATTGACATGTGCAAAAAACACAACGCATTAAAGATATTGGCATAGTACAAGTCTGACCTGTTACATTTTATGACCATAGTATGCACATTTACCAGTTGTAAACCTTAGTACAAACGCGATCAAATCCTGTAATCCCTGACATTTTCAGGAATTCCTTGACACTTTTTCATTTCCCTGAAATTCCCTGAAATTCCCTGACACTTTTTCATTTCCCTGAAATTTCCTGACACAATTTTCATTTTCCTGAAATTCCCTGACACAATTTTCATTTTCCTGATCTTCTTTGACACAATTTTCATTTTCCTGATATTCCTTGACATAATTTTCACTTCAATGACATTCCCTGAAATTCACTGACTTTCCACAAAATGGGAACCTTGGATTACATTTTTGTTACCAAAGCACATGCACTAGATGTAAACCTGTATGATAAGCATTGACAACTGTACAACATTCACAATCCCTGACATGTTCACGAATTCCGTGACACTTTTTCACTTCCCTGACAATCCCCGACTTACCTGAAACATACACAATCCCACACATTTGCACGTATTCTCTGACACTTTTTCATTTCTCTGACATTCCTTGGCACTTTTTCATTTCCCTGACATTCCTTGTCACTTTCATTTCCCTGACATTCCCCGACGCTTTTTCATTTCTCTAACATTCCCTGACACATTTCCCTGACTTTCCAGAAAGTGGGAACCCCGTGTGAACAATAATGTTACCAAAGTTGTAAACCTTTTTTCACGTTATCTCCGACACATTTTATTTTCCTAACATTCCTTGTCACTTTCATTTTCCTGACATTCTCTGACACTCGTTAATTTCCCTGACATTCCCTGACTTTCCCGAAACATACACAATCCCTAACATTTGCACGAATTTTCTTACACTTTTTCATTTCCCTGACACTTCGATTTCTTTGACATTCCCTGACACTTTTTCATTTCCCTGACATTCCCTGACACTTCGATTTCTTTGACATTCTCTGACACTTTGTCATTTCCCTGACATTCCCTGACTTTTCAAAAAGTGGAAATCCTGTGCGCAACAATAAAATTACCAAAACACATGCACTAGTTGTAAACCTCAATGATAAATTGGTAACTATTGAGAATGGTACTGAACATCAGACACAATTATCGAACGATATTGGCCTAGTACAATTCACACCTGTTACATTTTTGTGACCAAAGCATGCACATGTACCAGTTATAAACATAACACAAACGCGATCAACTTGTCATTTCTAGTCTATTTATGGCATTTCAGCGACAAGTTCCATGCTCGAACAACACACACAGGATGTCGATCTTAACGGTACACGCATCTTACCTTGAGCTGGCAAAGATTCTCTGAAATATCCTCACTTAATCCAAAATGTCTTGAGACCAACTCGAGCTAAGCCACGATTGTTATCCGGGTGATCAACAATATCTGAATCCCTTATCGTAGGATCCTGATAAAAGTTTGCATGTGACGTCATGTTGATAATTGTTTCAGTGAATGGTGGTTTCGTGGCCTTGGTGGGGCTACTATGGCCTCGATAATTTCGTTAATACAGTGCAAGTCATTCACAAGTTGTTGACTTTCAACATCCTTAGGCAGCGTACATGTACATCCCTTTCTACAGTGACCTCGACTCGATTATGCGACAGTTGGGAGGATCCGGATTTGTTAGTTGCATGCCAGAACAACATCCGGTTTCTAAACTGCACGTTTTTATACTGTAAGTTAACATCACACTACATTTGAAACCACAACAGCTCCAGATGCATTTGCTGCCAGTGCATGAGGAAACAGGATATTTTTTTTGCAAGGCTGGTAATTTTTTTAAAGAGTGATACTCAGGTTGGCAAACAAGATCTAAAAGTCCTAGAATAGTACAAAAAATAAAAAGCCCTAAATGTTCTACCAAGTCCTAAATAATAAAAAAACAGCCTAAAACATCTGTACATTGTGTTGCCAAACTACCTGGACTGTGAGTTAAATGCTGACAGACAATACCTTAGAATAGTTGTAGTTTGACACCACTTTTATTCTTTTAATATTATACTGTAACATAATCTTAAAGATGAATAAAGACAGAAATATTGGTTTCTAAAAAATGGTTGAAACTATTAACAGGATAGTAAATTTTTTTTAAAGAGTGATATTTAAGTTGGCAAACACGATCTAAGTCCTAGAAAAGCACTAAAAATAAAAAGCTCAAATGTTCGAAAAAGCCCTATATTAAAAAAATTCCTAAAGCAGCAGTAAATTGCATTGCCAAACTACTGTACTATAAGTTATACATGCTGACAGCCAATATCTTGCTACAGTTGCAGTTTGACACCACTTTTATTCTTTTAATATTGTATTGTAGCATAAGGAATAATAGCGTCTGAAATACTGCATTCCAAAAAATTGTTTTTAAAGAGTGATATTCAGGTTGACAAACAAGTCCTAAGTCCTAGAATAGTACTACAAAATAAAAAGTCCTCAATGCTCTTAAAAGTCTTAAATGTTAAAAAAACCTCCTAAAACATCTCAACATTTCATTGACAAACTACCTATAATATAAGTTAAATGCTGACAGTCAATACTTTGGTAAGTTGCAGTTTTATTGACACCATTATTCTTTTGATATTGTATTGCATAATAAAGATGAATGAAAACCGTGAATTTGAAACTTTAAAAATCGTAAAATAATCCTTAATTGATATCTAAAAGACCTAAAATAACCCTAATTTTTTCACCAAAAGTTCTATAACGTTCTAAATTTGTAAGCACTAATTTTTGCCACCCCTAATTTTTGCAACCCTGGGTATTACAAGTAATATTGAGCATGTGCATGTATATTTATGATTGTGATTCCTATTACTCAATTTTACACTCATTTTCTTTACCTTCGTGCATGTAATGTAATTTCCATATATTTCAGGGTTCTCCCAGACTTGGAAGAAAATCCCTGGAAAAGTCATGGATTGAAATTTTAACTGAAAGTAAGGAAATCCCTGAACTTGTTGACACATTTTTAAGCTACCAGAAATAATGGATTTTAGTGCATTTTACCTTAAAATGCTTTTCCGACAAACTAACATCAAAGGGAATATTACCACACAAAAATTCGTTACTAACAATTTTAGAAACATTTTAGAAGCAAGTTAACTAATGTGGTACACGCCATAATCTACAGTATGTTCATGTGCATGTACATGCGCATGTAGAAAATACCTTCTGGTTTGAAATTTTAATTGAAAGTTAGGAAATCCCTTGATTTGTTGACAAATTTTTATGCTACCAGAAATAATGGATTTTATTGCATTTTACCTTAATAATGATTTTCAGACAAACTAACATCAAAGGGAATATTACCATACAAAAATTTGTTGAGTAACAATTTAGGAACACTGAAGGATACATTTTAGAAGCAAGATCACTAATGTGGTACACGCCATAATCTATCTACATGTGCACGTACATGTAGGAAATACCTTCTTGACTGAAATTTTAATTGAAAGTTATGAAATCCCATAACTTGTTGTCAAATTGTTAAGCTGCCAGAAATATTGGATTTTAGTGGATATTGGATTTTCAAAGGGACTATTACCACACAAAAATTTGTTTAGTAACAATTTTAGAAACAACATACAGTAACTAATGTGGTAACACCATAACCTATGTACATGTACATGTAAGGAAGTACATTCTGGATTAAAATTATACCGGTAATTAAAAGTTAGGAAATCCCCTGACTAGTTGAAAAATTTCCAAAATTCCCCTGACTTTCCCATCCCAGTCAGTTATAAATCCCCTGACACAAGGATTCCCAGCTTCTGTGGGAACCCTCTAGTGTACGTACCATATTGATTGCTTGTGATGAGGCAAAACCAAACCATTCACAAATTTTCAAGGTTTACCAACAGCTGCATGTGCATGCATGGTTGCCTTCAAAGAATTTTAAACTACGCAGTTCCCCTTGAAACGCAAGTGTTCTCGTCAGGAGAGGAAAAAAAAAATGTTTCCTGGTTAGCATTAGGTTTGACATCTCGACCTAGATTAGTTTTGCAAACAGCGTCGATAACACGATATTGCTCCAGTTGGCAAACATCCAGTGCCAGTCGCAAAATAGCAAAATCTATGCAAGTGGAACATCGAAATTCGCCCAAGTTCACGCAAGCTTCGCACAAATCAACAGAGTCGATCGATAAGGTAAGCCAGACAAACCGCCATCACTGAAACCCTAGTTCTTTGACACCATTCACTGCGATATCCTGATGTCATCAGCTTTTCTGGAAATAGAATAAATCTCAACCGATGGATGCTCAAGACCCCCGGACCAAGACGGTACTAGTGACCGGTGCATCTGGTCTGCTTGGCCGAGCTTTCATGCGAAAATTCGAGGGAAAAAAAGACTGGAAAGTCGTGGGATTAGCGCGTTCTAGAGCTGGAAACGGATTGGTGAAGGTCGATTTGCAGGACGAAAAAGCTCTACGAAGCACTTTATTGGAAAATAAGGTAAATACGAATGACGAATCATGTTTTTGCATACAAATCCCACATGAAAAGGAAATGCATTTTGAAATGAATTGCAAATTGGGAAATGTACTGCAAATGTATTTAGCAGCAAGACATTCACAGCAAATACATTTCTAAATGCGAACAGCAATGTATTTTAGTAATGTATTTTAAAATGCATTTTACAATGCATTACGAAATACATTGAACAATGCACTATACGTAATTGAGTAGCCAATTTGTGACGTCCCCATTTTAGGAGGATGTATATTATAATTTACATAGGTAGAAACAAATTATAACCAAACACTTGATTTGTGTAAAATTAAGAAGTTAATTTGCACTGCTACTGATATCTTTAATTGAGAAATTAAGAGGTTTTTTATATGAAATTTAGAAATTGCGGTAATGTTGAGGGTTAATATCATCAATATAATACAATTGTCAGTACAGTACATTCTTCAATGCATTACCATATGCATTGGAAAATACATTCTGAAATTCACATGTAATGTATTTTAAAATGCATTAAAAAATGCATTTCACAAATCACCGAATACTTCATGAAAGTCATTCTGAAATACATTTGAAATGCATTATGAGTTGCATTCTGCAATACATTTGAAATGTATTATGAAATGCATTGCAATATAAATTGTTGAATACTCAGGAAATACATTGTCATATGCATTTTGCAATATATTGTCTCAATCTTCACGTATTTTGAAATACATTTCAAAATGCATTGCATATTATGTATTTCGAAATGCATTTCTTTTACATGTGGGCCCACATGTAATGGTAATGCATTTAGAAATGCATTTTAAGTCATGCATTGGAAAATAATTTTTAAAATGTCTGTAGATTGAATCAAATATAATTCCAAACTGAATTGACAAGTCTATTTGAAAATGCACTTCCGAATGCATTTTTTAAATGTTTAAAGCAGTTTATAATGCATTATAGAATGCATATTGCAATATATTGTGTGTTGGAGAATGTATTGTATAATGCACACTGTAATGTAGGCCTAATTCGTGTGCATTGAAGAATATTTTGTGTACTGCATAGTGTGATGTACATGTAGATATAACTATTCTGCAAGCATTGAAGAATGCATTTTACAATTTATTTTCCACGTATTGTAAAATGTGTCAAACCTTGCTATATTTCAAAATTCAAGGTGTGAAAATCCCAGTTCTAAATTTTAAAAGCATCTAAAGTATTCTATGAATAAATGAAAAAGTTTCAAATTCAAAAATGCATCAGTTTCATTCAATTCAATGCAACCCTCACAACTTTTACACGTATGTATAGTTTTCAAATACATCGTGAAATACACAAGTCAGTGTATTTCATAACGCAGTGTAAAATGCATTACAAAATGTATTTCGTGTTTCTATAAAAATGACCAATGCTTTTGCTTTATATTTTGCAATTTGTAATGCATTTCCTTTCTATGTGGGATGAAACCAAGTTTTCTAATAAATGTATAATACATTCTGAATTAATCTTGTTAATGGGATAGAACTGTAAGTAATAAACAGTTGAATATTAGTGAACTTAAATTCGATTAATGAATACATGTAGCCTAATGTACTTGACTGCTATCAGATTTCCCTTTATTGTTTACCAAGTATTCTAATAAATGTTTTATTCTTTCTGAATATCTCACTTTAATGGGATAGAACAAACAGGGTATTTATCTGTAAACAGTAAACAGTTGGATATTAGTGGCCTTATATTCTGTTAATGAATACACATTTTATGTACTTGACTGATATCAGAAATTCCTTTATTGTTTTGCAAGACAATGCTTTCCAAACGGTTGAATCTTGAAATATTCAGATTAATATCTTTGTTTTGTTGTTTACTTCTAGGGAGAAATTGGCATTAAAATTTGTCCAAGTCGTGCTCAGAAATGAATAGAAACGAAAACGACTAACATTAGTTTTCGCAAAATTGCTCCTTTAAGCTGAAAGTTTAAGGGGGATTGCTTTTTCATTGTTATTTTTCACGAATCTAAATTTCAAATCTCTGTTGTCCTGTGTCAAATGGCTGGGGTGGCACAGGGAATCCATGGCGTCATTTCATATCTGATCCTTAATACAATTTTCATGTTCAGAAGAGAAAAAAAAACGAGCAAAAGGGAGGCATGTTTACCCTGACGTAGCATGAATGATGTCTAAAAAAGTCTTATCCTTGTCTGAATTATTGCCTTACATGGATCAGTTCCATATGCCTCCATTTGGGATAATGTATTGTTTAAGAGCGACTCCCAACGTCCAAATCCGGGTTGGTATGACAAGGGAAAACCACTTGATTGATAAGCTCAACCACTGTTGAAGAAAAATGCGAAGGACGAGATATAGAGGGGAAATCCCAACATTAATGGACGACCCCTGCACCGCAGAGGGTCCTAGGGCAAGGGCCCCATCTGCACTTGTTGATCACTTTTGGCAAATCAGAAATGCAAATGCGAATAGCGGCTGATGTTTCACAACATGGTGGATCCTGGAGGATCCTGATGGGGGAGATGGAAGCCTCCAGGGGGTGCTGGTCGATGAAAAAGTCATTTGTCAGCGAATCTGATTTGTTTTTGTGACAGGACAGGGAAGTCAGGGAATGCCAGAGTAATTAAAAAGTTGCAGGGAATATCAGGGAATTCGTGACAATTTCATGAAATGTCAGGGGAATTGAGATATTTTGCATCATTGATTGGTCTTCATCTTTTTTATAAAAAATTGGGATAAACACCATCAATTTTCGTATTTTGTAAATCTTATTTAAAATGCCATGTCAGGGAAATGACTAAAGTTTTCAGGAAATGTCAGGGAAATGACATGTTGTCAGGAAAATGACTAATGTTGCCAGGAAATGTCATAGCAATGAATAAAGTTGTCAAGGAAATGACTAATGTTGTCTGGAAATGTCATTGAAATGAGCAAAGTTGTCAGGAAATGTCATTGAAATGACCAAAGTTGTCAGGAAATGTCATTGAATAGATTAAAGTTGTCAGGAAATGTCAGGGAAATGACTAAAGTTGTCAGGAAATGTCAGGGAAATGACCATTGTTGCCAGGAAATGTCATTGAAATGACCAAAGTTGTCAGGAAATGTCATTGAAATGACCAAAGTTGTCAGGAAATGTCATTGAAATGACCAAAGTTGTCAGGAAATGTCATTGAAATGACCAAAGTTGTCAGGAAATGTCATTGAAATGACCAAAGTTGTCAGGAAATGTCATTGAAATGACCAAAGTTGTCAGGAAATGTCATTG